>JAXQQM020085635.1:0-289608 GCA_034641835.2 Pinus albicaulis | reverse complement strand
ATTTGGTCATATTTAACGAGGAATATTATCTAAATAAGATTTAAATAATTATTCCTAGAAAATAATAAGATAAATAAAGGTTTATCTAATTAATTTCTTTGTTTTTGGGTTAAACATGATTGGGAATAATAATTAAATTATGGTTTAATTAATTATTCCATGAGGAAAATTAAACAAAATAGGTTTGTTTAATATTTCCTTTTGGGGTTTCCTGTTTAGACCATAAACAACCTGATAAATGTGGTTTATTAAGTTATTTTACATAGTGAAAGCAATTTTACTTAGGGTAAAATTGGTCTTACATGGTGTACTTGGGTCCATCTAATGATAATAGGTTAGATGACCAAAAAATGGTGTAACAGATTGCCCCTCAGCGTGTGAGTGTTAGGAGCAAATCGTATGACTGTAGTACGTTGTAAGAACTCAATCACCAGACAACAAAAGGAAAGTCAGAGAGAGAAATGCAAGGTAGATAGTGTGTTGAAGAACTAGACCCTGAGGAGACGAGACTCACAGGTGCAACAAGTCTCTTTTTATGAGAGGGTAATTGTGCTGAAGGCGGTAGGGGAGGCATACCTATGCCCACCGAGACAAAGTACAAAAGAATAATGTGTCCAGTAAACAAGGGACCGAACCATAGAGTACAACCGGCATAATCATGAGCCAGATAAAAATACAATGAGGAATCCCACATACATGCTGTGCCTGGGATAATAGCCAGGACTGGTAGAATAATATCTGAGTACATGAGATAAATACAACCCAAATGCCCCCTGTAAATGGGGAAGGGCTCACAAAATCTGACTGATACATGCAAATCAAAGAGGCGTTGCAAGTGGCTAAGGCCAACATCATCAAATATCTGGAGCTGCATCGAAGGCTGCAAGGAAGAGGTCATCCGAGCATGTGGGGGGCTACCTGCAGGGCCACCCCCTCATGAGGGTTGAGACATCTCACACACACCTAGGAATCATCAAGAGCTATTGCTGTATCACTGAACCATCAAGTATACGGATCTTGTTCATGCTGAAAGGAGCTGGAGAAAAAATCAAGTCAAAAGGAAATGAGAGATCCCTTTGCCTGATCCGAGGCACCGAACAAGAGTGGAAGCTGGAACCAAGGTACACCGCCCTCTAGACCTGGCTTCTGGAATGAATGAGCTGATGTCGACAGAAGGAGGTCTGCCACAGGTGAGGCAATGAGAAATCCTCAACTAAGGCGCGAGAGAAAATAGTAGAGCGACGGACAGACTGACACTAATGATGATAGGGAAATGGAAAGGACTGAGTAGCGAATGGACGACTTCCCTTGTTAGAGAATAAAGGGCATGAAGGACATGGTAGCTACTGACACAATATCATAAGGGATAGGGGACAGTGGGACTGAAGGTCATAATGTGTGACACAAGAGAGAGACCAAGCAATGAAGGATGGAGGGCTATGGCGGGGTACAAAGGGACTCGGGATAGACTCCATGAATGCGATGATGACTCAACTTGGATGCGCTAAACAAGGGCGACTCGATGGTGCTGCCACACAGTAAAGACCCAATGGGGGACCATGAAAACATGAGTACAAGGTGGGAACTCATGACGAAAATCGACATGAACATGGACAAGTATGGAGGTGAAGTGGTGCCCCAAGTACAAGTGTCGTAAGTGAGGAAATTCTATTTAAAGTGGAGGTGAAGTGGCCCTTATTGGACAAAATAGGTCCTGGCGAAGGATGAAAGTACAAAAAAGATGCTGGCTATCTAACAGAAAATAAAACACGCATCTCAGAAGGGAAATGCTAAGGGTAATATTTCTTAAGATAGAGTGCATTGCGAGGATTAGGAAGAGGATTGCCTTCTAAGTCCTCTAAAAAGTATGCCCCCTTACCAAGATCCTTACTGATGACGTAAGGGCCTAGCCATAATGAGTCGAACTTCCCGTGACCAAGGACATCATGGGCCTGGTCATATACTAGAACAAGGTCGCCTTTGTGAAAAGGACGAGGCTGGACTTTTCGGTCATATTGAGCTTTGGTGCGTTTCTTGGCCGCTTCTATGGTTTGCAATGCAACATGGCGGTCTTCAAAGGCATGCTCAAGCAGGATAAGTCATTGTTCTAGAGGTTGGGTGTCAGGGAGAAGTTCAACAGCCAGATGAAGGGAAGGGATTGCACACTCGATCGGTAAGACAGCCTGATCCAGGTGGAATAATCAGGTACAGGTACAAGTGGCTTGAGTATAAGGCTCAAGTGGTTCATGTTGTATATCTCATCTTTCTGAATCCAATGGCACAGATGGCACTCAATTCTGAGTCCGTATGAAGAAGTTATAAGCGGTCAAAGTTCTAGGTTGACTTGGTGACTGGACAGCCTTAAGGAAGATGCAATTTTGATTTTTTCCGACCACCGCATTCCGGCAAGCTCAGGCCAGATTTCGGGAAAATTTGTGGCCTGTTTAGTTTGCCTCCTTCGGTCCAAAACCGAATTTTTAAAAAGGCGCAATTTGTTTTAATAACAAAAATTTATTAAAAAAAAAAGGGGTGGGGGCTGTGACCCCCGCCACCCCTGTCGGCACCCATATGGCACCATATACATAAATGGTCCGGCGGGAATCGAACCCGCCCGGCCACGTGGGCCGGCCTGCTCCAAAGGTGGCCCAATATACCAAGACAAACAACGGTCAACATTAAATGGGGGCGGGGGTTGTGAACCCCACCGCCACCCAAGCCACGTTTATATTTAATATTTGTTACATATGTTTCAACCGCCCAAGGTATTTACATTAAAAATATATATTTGCGGGTTTCAAAATATATTCTGTGGACTTTAAAAGAATGCGGTTTTTTCAAAAACAAACCCATGCTAAGTACAGTGGGGTCGTTGGGATCAGAACTCGCGACCTCCGCCCATTTAACTCCGCCCTCAACCAACGTGCCAACGGTGGGACTTGGGTTAATCCGCCCACAAACGTTATTTAAACTCGTCTTTTCACAGTGCGCCCAGGCCATGGAGGAGCGGAAGAGCACGCACGTAGATCGAGGTTTTATTATTTTTTAATTGCAGGTGCAGTGGAACCATGAGCCCAGAAAGAGGCAGGCGGAACCCTGATTGAGGCTCAACTTTTAGGAGGGCGAAATTTTGACTTTGTCCAAAAGGGAATAATTTTATGTCATTTCAGCACTACTCAACACCACGAGTCTGATGGCGTGCTCAGTTTCTACATCTGAGTTTGTGATTTTCCAACCACTTTTGGAAGTGGGTTATGCCGGTGTCATATTTGGACATGTGAGCAGTCGTTTTCACCTTTCTCGACGCCACAAGATTGATGGTGCTTTCAGATTCAGCTGCAAAGCAGTTCAGCCTTCAGCAAATGGCAGCATGAGGTATATGATGTGTATTCCATGTACTTCTTCATTTATTTCTCGTTGAGATGCATTATGTCTTGCAGATCCCGGTTGATACATGAGTCGTGGGATCTTGCTTTGTGTTGTTATTGATGTACTTTCAGCTATGGATTTGTGTCATGTATGAGCCCCTTTTATGCCACATTGGCGGGATGCTCTTATTTGCTATGTGTATTTTGAGATCCCTTGTTTGCCAGGATTGGCGGGATACTCTTGTTTGCTACATGTCAGCTATGGTCATACTGATAGGAGTCTTTCTTTATGTATGAGAGTTCCGCAGTGGAACATCTCTTAAAGAAGTCAAGCCACTCCTGCGTGAGGGCAATTTTTCCTTGTATGTCATAGTGAAACACAACCATGTACATCTCTTCTTACAGCACATAATGCAGCGGCCTACACCATCTTGACACCGAGGCCCGGAGATGTAGTCCCTCCTGGACGAACTCCGTCATCAAACAACGTGTTCTCATGATTGTTGATCTTGTTCATTTATGTTCCTCTTATTTACAGCTACAGTTGTTCATTTAAGTTCTTTAACGTCTTTAAGTAAATGCAATTCTATTTATCAGCCGAATTAAAAGGTCTTGGTTAAGGGGTATTAAGATTTTACCCTGGATCAAGTGGTATCGGAGCAGGTATTCTTGTTGATTGGATTGCAGGCGTGAACATTGAACGTTTGCTGAGTTGAGCCATGGAAAGTGTCAAGGACATGTACGAAACCATGCTCAGGGTGTCCGAGAAAGCGGACATATTGTACGAGGCTTACGAAAAACAAGCAGCAGAGAACGAAGAATTGAAGACCCTCCTACAGAAAGAGAAGGAGGAAAAACAACAGTTGCAGCTTCAGTTGCAAGCCACAACAGAAGCGTGGGAAGATTGGAAGCGCAACAATGAAATTCTGCAAGCAGATCATGATGCCTTGAAGGCATTCCTACATGAAGAGAAGGAGGAGAAGCAACAGTTGCAGCTTCAGTTGCAAGCCACGACAGAGGCGTGGGAAGATTTGAAATGCAACAACGAAACTCTTCAGAGAGATCATGATGCCTTAAAAGCATTCCTACAGAAAGAGAAGGAGGAGATGCAGCAGATGCAGCTCAGCTACAAGCCGTGTCAGAGGCAGTGACAGAAGTGAAGCGCGACGAAGGCTTACAACAGCTTTCTTCATCTGTTTTGCAATCAACACCTAAGGTAAATAGTGTTGATTTTTCTTCAGTTTCTTCACATGATGTCATTTCAGTTGGAAGTGTGGAGATACCAATCACAGGTACCGACATGAGGCTCCTCACTAAAATGGGGTACAGAGGAGGAGGACTTGGCATTCGTGGCCAAGGCATCACCGAACCATTGGAGGTTGTGCAACGACCTCGTTATGCAGGTTTGGGGTACATTGACGAAGGATGTTCGAAGGACATCAAGGGCAAACAGATACTGATGAACTCTCCGAGGAAGAGGAATGATAGGGACACTTCGCCATCGTTCCACGGTAGTGCTCGTTGCAGTGAAGGAACCGAGGCGAGCTCCCATCATCATGATGGCACCAGAGACCACCCCAGAAGGTATACTAAGTCTCATTATTCCAGAGTGCATTTTAATTACAAGAATGTTGATAACCACGGTCGTAAAATATGGCATCGTAAAACTTGTTATTTTTGTGGTTTAAATAACCATGTGATTTCTAAGTGCTGGAAGAGGATGGCAGCACAAAGAAGGAAGAGGCACGAAAAGCCTTCTCCCCAACAGGAAAAGAAATCAGTTAAGAAGGTTTGGAGGAAAAAGAACTTTTGCACCCATTGCGGCCAAAGTGGCCACCAAAGAGCCACATGCTGGAAACTTCATCCAGAGCAGCGCCGTAAAGCCAAAGAGCCCATGCATACACCAGTCGAAAGAACTGATCGACAAGCAAGTTCGCCACAGGGAAATGATCCACTCATTTTAATAAATGAGAAGTGGTTCTTCTAGATTGTTTTTTTTTCTAGAGATGTTAATCTTGTCATGGCCATGCTTGTAAGTCATTTGTCGCATTTTTATTATGAAAGTGATGATGTGTTTCCATCACTCGTTTAAGCGACCATGACATTTCTTTTTGGCCTTGTTTTATGAGTCGTGTGTTAGATCTCTTTCATGTAAAAGTGATGATATGTTGCCATCACTTTGAGATGTGACGATTATGTTTTGGTCATGTTGTATGAGTCGTTTGATGCATTTCTTTCATGTAAAAGTGATTAGGAGTTTTGCCATCACTTCGAAATGCGACGATGAGGTCTGGTCTTGTAATTTTGTTGATGTATGATTTCCATTTTGCTGTAAGCTTGACCACCGAGTACATGTTATAAACTCGTGGCAAGTATGGAAACATCTGGGTCATTATTGGTCACATTGAGAATGTAATGTTCATTGCAGCTTTAGGCAGGTGTTGGCATTCCGATTCCGAAGGACAGAAGTGAAGGAGTCTTTAAGGGATGCGCCTTTTCAGACATTTGCATTTTAGCAGTTGCAGGTGTTGGCTTTGCATCTCGATTCTGAAGTACGTGTGGTGAAGGAGTCTTCAAGGGATGTGCCTTTTCAGACATTTTCATTTCAGCAGTTGCAGGTGTTGGCTTTACATCTTGATTCCGAAGTACGTGAGGTGAAGGAGTCTTCAAGGGATGTGCCTTTTCAGACATTTGCATTTCAGCAGTTGCAGGTGTTGGCTTTGCATCTCGATTCCGAAGTACGTGAGGTGAAGGAGTCTTCATGGGATGTGCCTTTTCAGACATTTGCATTTCAGCAGTTGCACGTGTTGGCTTTGCATCTTGATTCTGAAGTACGTAAGGTGAAGGAGTCTTCAAGGGATGTGCCTTTTCAGACATCACATTGTAGCAGTTGTACATGATGGCTTTGCATCTTGATTCCGAAGTATGCCAGGTGAAGGAGTCATGTGGGGATGCGCCTTTCAACGACAGTTGCAGACAGTTGATGATACGTAAAGCTTGATGCTTTTGGAGGACCAAAAGCTCCTCAGTGGGGAGGTTTGATCCAGGTGGAATAATCAGGTACAGGTACAAGAGGCTTGAGTACAAGGCTCAAAAATCAAAGTGTTCAAAAGATTCTCGAACCAGGTTCATGTTGTAGATCTTGTCTTTCTGAATCCAATGGCGCAGACGACACTCAATTCCGAGTCCGTATGAAGGAGTTAAGAGCGGTCAAAGTTTTGGGTTGACTTGGTGACTGGGAAGCCTTAAAGAGGACGCAATTTGGACCAAACCCGGCCACCGGATTCCAGCACACTCAAGCCAGATTCCGGGCGAATTTGTGGGACCGTTAATTGCACTCCTTCGGTCAAAAATCTGAAGGTTCGAAAAGAACTAATTTGTTTTAAATAACAAATAAAACAAAAAATATATATAATAAGGGTGGCGAGCCACCAACCCCGCCACCCCATGCAAATCCGCACATATTATAATATTTAGAAATGTTGTTGGGGGGCGGGTGGTCAGCCCCGCCACCCCCGCGGTCTCCACATTTTACTACAGCCACGAATTAAATGGGGCGGGGGTTGTTAACCCCACCGCCACCGTCTTATTACACATGGCACATTTTTATATGGGGTGGGCCGCCCAACATGGGTCCGGCCCCCCCACATCAACATCAATAGATTTTTAAAATAAATACAGTTCAACGCCCAGTTTAAAAATGTAATACGGTTAAAATTCAAACAATTTCGGCCTTTTAATGGAGGGATCGGGATTTGACCACCCGACCTCCTTTAACAAATTTCCTCTTTTAACCGTTGCGCCCAACCGTGTTTGTTGGTAAATCCGCCCGAATGTTTTATATAAACTCAGATTTTTACAGTGCGCCCAAGCCATGGAGGAGCGGGAGAGCGTGCACGGATTTCAGAGTTATGATTTTTTAATTTCAGGTGTAGTGCAACCATGAGCCCAGAAAGAGGTAGGCGGAACCCTGATTGAGGCTCAATTTTCAAGAGGGGCGAAATTTTGACTTTGTCCAAATGGGACAAATTTTATGTCGTTTCAACACTACTCAGCGCCACGAGTCTGATGGCGTGCTCAGTTTCTGCATCTGAGTTTTTGATTTTCCAGCCACTTTTGGAAGTGGACTATGCCGGTGTCAGATTTTTGCATGTGAGCAGTCGTTTTCCACTTTCTCGACGCCACAAGATTGATGGTGTTTTCAGATTCTGCCGCAGAGCTGCTCAGCCTTCAGCAAATGGCAGCATGAGGTATATGATGTGTATTCCATGTACTTCTTCATTTATTTCTCTTTGAGATGCATTATGTCTTGCAGATCCCGGTTGATACATGAGTCGTGGGATCTTGCTTTGTGTTGTTATTGATGTACTTTCAGCTATGGATTTGTGTCATGTATGAGCCCCTTTTATGCCACATTGGCGGGATGCTCTTATTTTCTATGTGTATTTTGAGATCCCTTGTTTGCCAGGATTGGCGGGATACTCTCATTTGCTACATGTCAGCTATGGTCATACTGATAGGATTCTTTCTTTATGTATGAGAGTTCTGCAGTAGAACATCTCTTAAAGAAGTCAAGCCACTCCTGCGTGAGGGAAATTTTTCCTTGTATGTCATAGTGAAACATAGCCATGTACATCTCTTCTTACAACACATAATGCAGCGGCCTACACCATCTTGACACCGAGGCCCGGAGATGTAGTCCCTCCTGGACGAACTCCGTCATCAAACGACGTGTTCTTATGATTGCTGATCTTGTTCATTTATGTTCCTCTTATTTATAGCTACAGTTGTTCATTTAAGTTCTTTAACGTCTTTAAGTAAATGCAATTCTATTTATCAGCTGAATTAAAAGGTCTTGGTTAAGGGGTATCAAGATTTTACCCTGGATCACAAATTTACTCGAGAAGATGAGATAGCAAGATACGCATTGTTAATGTGAATCTTTTGTCGAAGTGTACGAAAAAAGACCACTTTAGCTACGCATAACTTATAGCCCTAATAGCAAATATGGCTGCCAATATCTTCAAATATGGAGTTAGTTGATCGAGACAAATGCGCAAAAATCCAGATCTATGCATAAGAGACATTAAGCGGTAAAGGCGGGGTTTTGCTCCATATATCCAATAGACAAGACAAGAACAATTTTTGAAATAATTTTTTGTATTAAGGGCACCTGGGAGGAAAACAAGAAGATGTTTACAATTCTCCTCAATGGGATGGGTTCTTGGAAGTCCTCAGCACTTCAGATCTAGCATTTCTCTCTCCTGTTGGTGTAGAAAACCCAGACAAAGATAGAACTCAAAGGGAGCTCACACAGCGAAAAATGGAAAATATGACAATGATAATGGCTCAAAGTCAGACCAAGAGTATAGATCCAGAGTGATCTAATAGGCAACAAAAGGTGAAGAATGGTAGGGAAAAACCCTCCTATTTATAACAAAATATTGGGTCATTCTAGATCTTGGTGCATGATTAAAATAACATTAACCAAATCTAGATCCACCTTTTATGGAATATTTTATTATATTTGTTGGAGGGAAAGAGTATTTGACTTGGGTCAAATCCCTTTATTTGTGAATAATAAATAAATAAATGATTTATTTATCATTTTAAGGAAGTGGTTGAAAGATAATCAAATAAATAATGATTTATTTAATTATTTATGAGTGATTTAGTCATATTTAACAAGGAATATTATTTAAATAAGATTTAAATAATTATTCCTAGAAAATAATAAGATAAATAAAGATTTATCTAATTAATTTCTTTGTTTTGGGTTAAACATGACCAGGAATAATAATTAAATTGTTGTTTAATTAATTATTCCTTGAGGAAAATCAAACAAATATAGGTTTGTTTAATATTTCCTTTTGGGGTTTCCTGTTTAGACCATAAACAACCTAATAAATGTGTTTTATTAAGTTATTTTACATAGTGAAAACAATTTTACTTAGGGTAAAATTGGTCTTACATGGTGTACTTGGGTCCATCTAATGATAATAGGTTAGATGACCAAAAAATGGTGTAACAGATTGCCCCCCAGCGTGCGAGTGTTAGGATCAAATCGTATGACCGAAGTACGTTGTAAGAACTCAATCACCAGACATCAAGAGGGAAGTCAGAGAGAGAAATGTGAGGTAGACTAAGGTGCTGAAGAACTAGACCCTGAGGAGACGAGACTTGCAGGTGCAACAAGTCTCTTTTTATGAGAGGGTACATGTGCTAAAGGCGGCGGGGGAGGCATACCTATGCCCGCCGAGACAAAGTACAAAAGAATAGTGTGTCCAATAAACAAGGGACCGAACCATAAAGTACAACCGGCATAAACATAAGCCAGATAAAAATACAATGAGGAATCCCACATACATGTTGTGCCTGGGATAACAGCCAGGACTTATACAATAATATCTGAGTACATGAGATACAAATACAACCCAAATGCCCCCTATAGGCGGGGAAGGGCTCACAAAATCTGACTGATATATGCAAATCAAAGAGGCGCTGCAAGCGGCTAAGGCCGACATCATCAAATATATGGAGCTGCATCGAAGGCTGCAATGAAGAGGTCATCCGGGCATGTGGGGGGCTACCTGCAGGGCCACCCCCTCATGAGGGCTGAGACATCTCACACACACCCGGGAGTCACCAATAGCTGCTGCTGCATCACTAAACCATCAAGCATATGGATCTCGATCATGCTGAAAGGAGCTGGAGTGGAGAAACAATCAAGTCAAAGGGTAATGAGAGATCCCTTTGCCTGATCCGAGGCACCGAACAAGAGTGGAAGCTGGAACCAAGGTACGCCGCCCTCTACGGGTACTATATTACCGGAATGAAGGAAGTGATGTTGACGAAGGATTCCCGCAATGGGTGAGGCAATGAAGATCTCAACTAAGGCATGAGAGAAAATAGTAGAGTGGTGACGAAGACGAATACAGTAGTAGTGTACCATCTCGGTTGCGGTTGATCTACATCCTCATAATGGGACCAAAACACGGAAGTTAGAATTTTTAATGTTTCAGGGTTTTATAAGTTAAAAAAAATCCAGAAAAGAAAAAACAAGAGGCTGAAGAGAAATCCTAGGGTTTGAAGTAGTTGGATATGCAAGGATCAGAAAAACAACAGCGGTCGTAATCGTAAACCCGTGTGGAGTCGCCAATTGTTAGTATGAATCTTTTATCGAAGTGTACGAAAAAAGACCACTTTAGCTATGCATAACTTATAGCCCTAACATCAAATATGGCTGCCAATATCTTCAGATCTGCAGTTAGTTGATCAAGACAAGTGCTGCAAAAAACCAGATCTATGCATAAAGAGACATTAAGCAGTAAAAATAAGGTTTTGCTCCATACATCCAATAGACAAGACAAGAACAATATTTTTTGAAATAATTTTTGTATTAAGGGCACCTGGGAGGAAAACAAGAAGGTGTTTCCAATTCTCCTCAATGGGATGGGTTCTTGGAAGTCCTCAGCACTTCAGATCTAGTATTTCTCTCTCTTGTTGGTGTAGAAAACCCAGACAAAGATAGAACTCAAAGGGAGCTCACACAGCAAATAATGGAAAATTTGAAAATGATAATGGATCAAAGTCAGACCAAGAGTATAGATCCAGAGTGATCTAATAGGCAACAAAAGGTGAAGAATGGTAGGAGAAACCCTCCTATTTATAACAAAATATTGGGTCATTCTAGATCTTGGTGTATGATTAAAATAACATTAACCAAATCTAGATCCACCTTTTATGGAATATTTTATTATATTTGTTGGAGAGAAAGAGTATTTGACTTGGGTCAAATCCCTTTATTTGTGAATAATAAATAAATAAATGATTTATTTATCATTTTAAGGAAGTGGTTGAAAGATAATCAAATAAATAATGATTTATTTAATTATTTATGGGTGATTTAGTCATATTTAACAAGGAATATTTTTTAAATAAGATTTAAATAATTATTCCTAGAAAATAATAAGATAAATAAATATTTATCTAATTAATTTCTTTGTTTTGGGTTAAGCATGACTAGGAATAATAATTGAATTGTTGTTTAATTAATTATTCCTTGAGGAAAATCAAACAAATATAGGTTTATTTAATATTTCCTTTTGGGGTTTCCTGTTTAGACCATAAACAACCTAATAAATGTGTTTTATTAAGTTATTTTACATAGTGAAAGTAATTTTACTTAGGTAAAATTGGTCTTACATGGTGTACTTGGGTCCATCTAATGATAGTAGGTTAGATGACCAAAAAATGGTGTAACAACCGTAGTTTTCTCATTAAGTCATCAGAATCAAAATGTGTTACATAAGTACATTGCCAATGGCAAATAGAAATAGAAAATACAAAAAAACTACAATCTCCAAGACTACAAGCCTGAAGCCTCATGAGTTAGAGTCATTGAGTCATTATAATCAACATCATAATCAACATCATAAACCAGTTTTGTTTTAGGTGGAGATGGATCCATGACACCTGAAATGGTTAATGACATTTAGATAGGCATCCCAAATATCTCAAAATGATTCCCTATGTCAATGACCCCACATATGTGGATCCCAACAAAACTTCCCCTCAGTGTTAGGTATTTGGTAAAATTATTATGGTTTTGGCCTGCCATAATAGTTTATAAAAACCGTGCCAACATACCCCACTTCCAAAATATGGAAAGCTATCAACCAATTATCACTAATAGTGAGGGCCCAAGCATTGAAGTTTGAACAACAATTACACATGGTCCAAACTGAGCTCGAGAAGCAAAATGAACTGTGGGAGCAGGTGATAGGTCAACCTCCAACTACGTATTAAATTATGCCTGTCTGCTCACTTTACTTAGTCACTATATCATTCCTTTTTCCTTGAGGGCCAACAATGATAATATTAAATAAATTTTAATCAAAAATTCGGTTTTTTATAACCAAAAATCGCACTTTTTGCAACGGAGAATCCGGCTGTACAGGATTCGGTCGTATCCATATTGTATACGGTTGGGATTCATCGCATTCTCGCATGGATACTATTGAATCCAAGGATGACGTATGAATCCTCGGAGAATCGTATCCACTCTTTTGATTCGTAGATTCGAAGGCCCCCGGGGATTTAATCTGGGATTTAACTGCTTCTTAGCTTCCAAGAGTTCAGACTATGCTAGTGAACCATCTTATTCTCTACCTTGACTATTTGTCTGTCAATATTAAGCTATTTGATAGACTTCATTCTCTAAGCTATTTGACATGAAATTGAAAACATGGTTTAAACTAGGGTTAGGCAATCTGATTAACCATGGGTTGTGGCATTAGGAAAAGTTGCACACAAACATTATTTTTGTACAAACAAAACTAGAAACATGAGGGGTGTGATCTATCATTTGTTAAGCCTTTCATCTTTCTCTTTGGTTCATATTCTAGCATGGAGAACCATTATCTTTTATTCATAATCTATCCCTACTGATAGCTCAAGCTTAAATGATTTGACAAGCATTCTTTCACTAACCTATCAACAGAAATTCAAAAAATGTTCACTCGTGATTAGGCTAGATAACTGAACAAGAGTCTCTTTTTAACAAGTAGTGGCATTTAGGCTTGCAAAATTTCAGTAATACTATTTTTTTGGTATGGGGTTGTACCTCTTCTTTAAATCTGCCCTATTTTTTTTATCTTTTCTCTATTTTTGTGTTTTCATTTTTAAAAACAATTTAAAACTAACAATATGCTCAAAGGCTGAGCTTATTTGCACCTATATATCATAATCTAACTTTACATATGATGTACATTCATTAGGTGAACTCTTTTTTCCAGTTTGTCCGCCTATAATTTATGTTATACCTAATGATGGCTAGAATCAGTTTTCAGCCTTCAAGAAACAAATTTCAAGTAAATATATGATTTTTTGAAGTCCTTCCATTTTCATTATCCAAAGAACCCATCTCACTAATGTCTTCACTCAAAATCCTACTTTTTCCAATGAGAAAAATATTTTTCATGGCATCATATCCATCATTTCATTCCTCCATTTCATCTTCAGAATTCCCTTCATATCACTCATTTTTCCCCTTTACTTATCCTTCATTTCTTCTAAAGAATCCCTTTATTTACCTTTCATTTCCATTAAAATTCTATCAAAACCCATTTAGACCATTTATTTTTCTCTTACTTGGTCTAACTTGGCCTTTTTAACTCTACCAAAACCCTTAAAAGGCTATAAAAACCTTCATGTTGGCTTTTAAAAATGCTCTTTTATCATATAGGCCTTAAGCATTGTTTAGATTAAGCCCTTAGCTCCTTTTCCTCCATGTGACCCAGGCCTGTGACCGAGTGCTAAAGCCCTTGGTGCTTCTTCATTTCCGCTCCCGGTCACTTATTCCTCCACAAGACCTATTTTCCCATCCCTTTACTAAACCCATTTTTCCTTTGTTAATCCTCTATCCAAAATTTTTCCCTCGATCAAATTTCCACCATCGATATTGAAGATCTGATGGCCATCGGGGCTCCACCTTTTCCTCCTCCTCCATCCACCATCAACTCTTGAAAAAAGATTCTAGCCATTGATCATTTTCGATCCAACGGCCCGCACTTAACCCGATCAATTAACCCCGCCAATTAACCCCTTCCGCTACACAACAAAAATAGTCTTACATCAGCCCGACCCCACCATCTCATCCCGCCATGCTACTATTATCCCTCTACGTTCATTCTCAACCATAGATCTGTAGCTCCCAGATCTAACATCCTTGATCCCTTTTCGCGTTCATTTCACCCCTCCTCCCACAACATGCAACTCGAGCGTGAAATGGGTGGTTTCTTGAAGCCACGTCTCGAGCATTGACACATATCATGTTAGATTTGCAGAAAACCTATTACCACTCTCCCTCCGTGCAAATACCACCTCTGGTATTCTCCAAAACTATCGTTCTTAATTATGCACCATTCATCACATTTTAATCCCATTTTCACAGGTTTCGTCCATGGAACCTCCTCTCGCATGCATTTTCGCCTCTGCACAGCTCCTTTACCTCTGCCGAAACCCTCTGAAAGTAGTTTTATCCTAAGTTGCAGGTTTTATTTAATATTTTTTTACTGTGAAGGTTCAATGGCGGTTCTAAGATATCTGAGCCTTCCTAGAGTCCATAAAAGGGATGGGGTCAAAGGTGACGACCTTCTGCGGCTCAAATCAATGCAAAAAAGGGATAAGAAAGGGTTTATTCCACATTTAAGGCAACGTGTCATGAGAATTGAATATTCATTCAAACCCTCCAGCGTAGCAACCAAGGGCACCTTTACATCAAGAAATATAGCAAATAGTGAAAATTAAAGGAGCGCAGAGACTATATATAAGAAAATAAAGGTTCGAAGCAATCATCAAAGGAGATAAAGAAAACATAAAATATTATGAAGGCGAAAGTAAAATCAGGCCTAAAGCCATTTTTAATGACGCATTTAGAGGAAATATTATGCCAAAGAAGCCTCAAATGCATCAACAAATAGCAGTTATTCATTTAGAATATCTAACTGACACCTTTGACCTACTTTCTGCCTACAAAGACAAACAATAAGTTATTACACAAAAGAATATATTTTAAACTGTCAAAAAAGTTATTGTAAAGGTATGGGTGGTCTCAAAACCCATACTGTCCACTTTACTTGTTCCAGAAGAAAAGACAGAACTGTAGCAGCCAGAAGAATTCTCCACAAAGACATACTTTGGAGTTGTTACCAGCCTGACAATTAGGCCTCAAAGTCTACAAGAACTACTAGAGTGGGCAAGAAATTAATGTAATATTTATGACATAGAATGGGAATTCGAATGCTTTTCTCCTATGTTTTAATTAACGATTAAGACCATCTCTGTCACCTCTCCTCCCCATTCACCTATAAATCCTATTCTAACTCTCATTGTAAGGGTTGGTTGCTGGCTCTCGAACTCTTTGAAGTTGTACATAGTCTGGCTGAAGATTGAGAAGAAATTGAAGTATTGGAAGATTTATGATGTTTTGACATGTTTTTTTAATGAGAAGGCTCTATCATTGGATCCCTGAGCATGGTTGTTGGTGATGTATTCTAATCTGTTAATGTTTTTTCCTATTTTCCATTTTGTTTCATCATTTCTTACTACAGTAGAGTAAAACGTTTAGGCTAAGAAATGTCTCCTAGAAGCACCTTAGATCTATTTACTCTTCACTGTTTTATGTTTTCCTCTATTGAGGCATTCTAGAGAATTCTTAATTGCTTTCTTGAACCCTTATGCTTGTTTATTTTAGAAATATTTCAAACAATTGGTCTCAAGAATGATTTATGGTTTTCCCTGCTTATTTTCTGCCACTTGAAAACTGTTTTTGAAGTCTCCCTTTAAAGCACCATTGTTTATAGTCTACCAAAAAGGTCTGTTTTGATCATACCCTTTGTTCTTGCTGAGATAATTGTTTTGAAGGTCTTTATAATTGTAAGCAGAGATGTTTAGGCATTCCCTCTTCAATGATACAGTTATTTGTGAATCTTTTATGTTTTCTAAATTCCTTGAAGGTGAAATATTTGGATGAAATAGATCGTTCCTCGACTCCTAGATTTCATTTGAAAAGTTTGTCTTGGAATTATTATTTGTTGAAGTGTGGTTTCTAGAATTTATGGTTGTTGTGTTCCTATGTTTTGGCCAGATTGGCAAAACCAAAAGATAAGACAACATCAACCCGCTTTTGGATTCAAGGATCTAGCCCTCCTGAATCTAGAGAGGGATCTCTCTATGAATGAGTTTAAAGATGTGATCTATAAAAGCTAAAATTTTGATATTAAGCTAGTTATGAAGAGCATAATTTTTGTTTGTTTGTTTTTTGGTTGGGCAAAGACATGATGAAGGTGAAGGAAGTTCAAAATGAAGGGTGAAGATGTCTGCAAGTGAAGAAATGATTCGGTTGACAGAAAAGGAAAAGACAGCTTTAACCCATTGGGCTATGGAGTCATAGGAGGATTTTAATTGGACAGCAAGGTTCAAGAAGGATAAATGGGGCAAGTCACTTATGTCAAAGGATATATTAAAGTGATTTATGGAATGAAACAGATAGAACATGGAGAACAAACAAATGAAGAATAGTGAATAGTCTAAGATCAAGTAAGTGCTTTCAAACTATCTTGCTTTAGGCATGTACTTAAGGGAAAACATAAAAGTATTTTGTGATCAGGTAAGTGCTTTTAAACTAGCCTACATTGAAGTAATTTCAGTTAGAAAACATTTTTAAAAATAGTTGGAATAGCTTAATATCAGGTAAGTGCTTCTAAACTATCCTGCTTTCAGCATATTCGATAAGAAAACCACCGATAACAGTCACAAAGATCAATTTAGATCAGGCAAGTGCTTCGAAACCAACTTGCTTCAATATACTGTAAAGAAAAACACAGAAAATACTCATCATAAAGATAAATATAGATCAGACAAGTGATTTTAAACCCACCTGCTTTAATATACTCTTCAAAGAGAACATTCGAATGAAGGAAACACAGAAGTAAAGCTTTCAGTAAGAGTAGGGTACTGCTGATAGTAAATCCTAGCTCTATGTTTGCTGTTATTTATCAGAGAAAGTGGACAGAGTGAAAGAATTAAAGAAAATAACAATTGACAGTGAGGAACACATCAGCATTGACATAAATCAGGATCCCATAAATCAACAGCTTGTATTTGATGTTCAAACTAGTTACACTCAGCAAGCCTGGTGGTTCTCTACAACTTCAAACTTCTCATATCAGCTTATGTATCTCCAAGTTGCACACAGGGCATCAGTAGCTTCAGAAAACTATTACATGCAATCAGATGTCCAGAGACCAACATTTTCTCATCTTCTACAAAAGTATTTATAGAAGAATGAGGAGGTGGGATTTGAATAAAGATCTCCTGGGTCAATTAATACAGACTAATGACTCCTCGGCCTTTGAGGGGCTCGATGAAGTAATTTACAGATGATATTTCTGTATTAAATTGATGTAAATTTATGAATTAAGTTCGGTGGGAGCCTTTGTTGACTTTTGAGGCTTTGTGTCATGTTGAAGTAACTCTGTTGTTGCTCCCCGAGGTCTAATGAGTGAAAAGATTTGCTTCTGGGCTGTTCTTAATCTTTAAAATAGTTTTGCCGAAAATTAGAGATAAGATCTTTGATTTGTATTAATTGTTCTGTTGTCTTTAGGCAAACACCTCTTGTTTCAGATAATGACTAAGCCTTCTTTGATTACTGTGAGGCTGCAGGTGCCTTTAGGAGCTGGAGAGGGTTGGAGAGGGTTTTATTAGCCTCTGCGCTTAGGTGGTGGAGGTTTTCTTGATTGGACAGACAAGGCTGCTCGTTTCATAAAACATTTTTAATTCACTTTAGTTCGTTGTTTTTAGGACAGATCACGCCTTGCTTAGGTTTTCGTTTTCTGTTTCCGGTATGTTTTTTTCTTCGACACCGATAATTTTTGTTTCTTTTATGCATCGTTATGTCTTCTTTATGTGCAAAGCGCGTAGGGCTCATATGGCATCAATGCCTCATGAAACATTGACGTTGTGGAGTTTGAGCCCAGAAAATGGTTCACTTTGATGACTCAAAGGCACGGGAATCATCATTCCCAGCCTTCAACCTTTCTTCATTATAATGGACAAAACATTCAAACCTGCAAAATACAGAACTATATTATAAAATCTTGCGTTTTGGGTTAAATTGCTTCAGAGGCGTGGGAAGAGAGTAGGGCCATTGGATGGCATCATCCAACTATTGGGATTCATTTAGAAGAGGTCAAACAAGAATGGAGGAAAATAATAAATCAGATCTGTCGATCGTGTGGAGATCGACGGTGGGGATCAATCGAAAGACATAAAGTGGAAGGGCGAAAGGCAATGAAAGCATGCGGGAAAGATCTGGGCCGTCCGATCTGGACACGTGGACGGCCTGCATCCACCTGAGATCATGAAGGCTGGGCATGGGGGAGAAAAAAGGAAAGGGTGCTATGGAAATTTCCGAATTTCCAATGCGATCGCACTATCGAGGAGGCGATGCGATTAAGAGATGACCGTTTGATCTGGCGAAGATCAACAAAGGGTTTGCACCAAATGAAAACCATTTAAAACTTTATAAATCCAAATTTTTAATATAATACAAAGTTTTTGGTGGATCGGGGCGGAAAATATATATATGAAGTGGCCGAATTCGATTGTAGGGTCAGCCGGATATATGGCATATGATGGGCCCAGGGCGTTATATAAAAAAGGGCCAATCACATCGGAACTTCAAAGTAAAGCTTTTCAATCAACCCATTGTAAAGAATCCCTGATACGATTAAGCGCTCCGGGACTTCAACACTTGGTCCCGGGGTGTAAGTTATATGGGATGAAAGCGAAGGCCGGGTTTATATACATAGGGCTTAATCGCATCAGAGTTTTTGTAATGGAAAAGACTTGCGCACTTGGATTTTTACATGCGTATAAGCGTTGAAAGGGTTAGCGCTTTGTTCCACTCCCCCAAAGCGTATGGTGGGGAAGCTGCTAGGACTTGTAGCTCCAAGTGTGGGCTTAAGTCCATAGTGTAATAAAAACTTGTTTTTATGAAATTTTTTAGAGTTTTCAATGGATTTGGGGGTTTTGGTATAGCTTAAAAATGAGTTTTAAACTATGTAAGAAGATTTTCACGTAATGGGAGAAGGGAAACCATGGAAAGTAGAGGAATTTTTATGGAGCAAAAGGGGAGAAAAATAAAGGTTAGTTTTGAGTGGAGGAAGGGGAAAAATGATGATTTTGCAGTAGTTTTTCACTTATGGAAACAGCAAAAATTCTGAGTATAAAATAGGAACAGTAGTGAAGATTTGGAAAGAGGCATGAGGCCTTCAAGAGTCTTCAAGAGCCAACACTTTTTAGCAATAAAATTTTTTCCTTGAAGGCTCAAAAAAAGTCTCAGCCACCTTTTGCTATAACAAATTTTATAGGTGGCTAACAGTGGCTCCACTTGGGGATGGTGCCTTCTTGAAGGCATCAAGAACTTCAGACTTGCATTCTCTGGGAGGCTGACCTGTGCCACATCCATTGTGTTCTCTGGGAGGCTGACCTGTGCCTCATCCATTGGGCTACCCTTCCTTTGTTGGGATGATCTTGCTTTGAAAACATATTAGTAGCCATAAAAACAATGGTCCTTTCATCAACAAGCTTTCTACCTACCCAATCCTACTGATCTAACATTTTTTCTTCATTAGAGTGCACTTGGATTGGCAAACTCTTTTACAACATTTTATTCTTTTGAAAGCAGTAAAACTAATCTATTTCTACCTCTTATTTCGAGTCCATGGACTCAGATTAAACAGTGGAGTCCATATGATTCTCTACCTAATCTACTGTCTGTTGGGATTAAACTGTCCAACAAAGTTTATTCTCTAAATTATACAACAGAAATTCAAAAGCATTCAAGTCAGGATTGAATAGTCTGACTTGATGTTGGTCTATGGCATAAAAACAAGCTGCACATAGACATTATTTTGTAGAAAATTTAAAACAAAAATTGGAAGGCATGAGATATGAAATTTGAAAGCACTTCCTTCATCCTTTATAGCTCTGTTTTTACTTTTGTTTGAGTTGTTGCTTCTTTGTTCTCTGGTTCAGATTTTGAGCTAATTAGAACCAGATTTACATCTTTTTTGACTCAGAAAATAAAACATATTTGAGTCATCTCTCTTGCTTGGAAATTTAGGTTCAGATTTTGAGCATGTTTGAACCTTTAATTTCTATCCTAAACTATCTACTGATAAGCCAAGATTAAACAGTTTGGCAAATCGAATTCACTATCCTATCAGCAGAAAATTTAAAGCTAATTAGTCAAGTTTAGACAGTTTGACTAACTAGAAGTGTGTTATTCAGGAGTGGAATTTAAGCTTGCACACTTTCAGAATTTATTTCTCTTTTTTGGTATGGGGCTGTACCTTTCTTATTTTCACAAACTGCCCTCTTTTCTTTCTTTCTTTTTTTTTTGTATTTTTGAATCCTTGATTTTTTCTCCAAAGCAGAAAACAACAACTAACTACATGCTCGGAACTGAGCTTTATTGACATTCCTATCTAACCTATTCTAAACATGGAGTATTTACATATTCATATGATACAAAAGTGCCAATGTAGCCAGCTGAGTAATGTCAAGAAGAAGAAGAAAATCTGGCTGCTTGTCAGGGGTATCCATAGTATATTTTGAAGATTAATATTCAAAATAAAAACTATCACAGAAGGTGACAACTTTTCATGTCTCTGGATCTTGCAAAGGATTACTGCTTGATAATTTGAGACAATTGGGATTTCCACACACTCTTCCAAAGGATCAACAAAGGAAAGATGAAGGTTCTCTTCTTTTTGGTCCTCCATGTCTGGTAGATTGTCTGCTTCCAAGACTTCAGCTTTGAGGAGCATATCTTTTGAAAGTTGCTTGGAAGCTTCATCATTCTTAACAGAAAATGAAGAAGATTCTTCTTGAGAAGATGGTATATCCTTAGTAGGACAGTCTTCTATTTGTTTCTCTCCCTCTTCTTCATCATCATCTGAACTAGAGGACTCATCATATTTGGCAGTATTATCCTCTTGTAGCCCTGGTAAGCTCTGGTTTAGTGGACTGCACTCTATGAGGAGGTTATTATATTCTTGAGCAGGGGTATGTTCAATTGCTTCCTCTTTTTCAAGAGAAGGCTCCTTGATTTCAACCTGTTCAAAAATTTCTTTGTTTCTTTCCTCCTCATCCTTTGAGCCGAAATTCTGCTGAGTCCCAATCACATGGAAATTATTACTGATGATCTGAAATGATGCAGAGCAAAGATCGAATGAATCTTGACTCACTTCTAGGCTTTGAAAAATTTCATCATCAGTATCATAAATAGTCTGCACTGGCTCATTACTTCTTTGAAGGAACTGATCTTCCTCCCATAAATCTGCTAATGATGATCCTGCAAAATTAATCTTTGTTTGGGAAGCATCATCACTAGATAGATCAAAGTTAGGAGAATCACGAATATAAGTAATACTACCAATCAAACATACTGGGTTATCAGCAGGTCCTTCTTCATTCTGATCTACAAAAGAACTTTCTAAATCTATACAACAAAGTTCTCTATGTGAATGGGAAAGAATGTTTGTTTTGCAAAAAGTTTCAGAGACTGACTGTTTATAAATAGTCTGATCTATCTCTTTTTCTGTCAAAGGGAAGGATGTTTCTATGTCCCTTTGAACAGAATTACAACAGTTCTATGTCTCTTGTGAAGACTGATTTTGAGGCTGGATGTCTTCTTGAGCCTCGGCTATAAGGGATGATGAATCAATATTTGAGTTTTCAGGGATATCTTGAGGAATGTTCTTTACTGCTTGGATCATCTCTTCCTCAACTGATTCATCTATGTTCTTAAAATTTTTCAATAGGATATTAAACTCATGAATGGTTGTTAAAAGATCTTCAGGATGCATCTCTTCCAAAGCTTCCTCATTATCTATAATGTGTTGGGTGATGTTTTGTGATGGATCATAATATATTGCACCCAATGATAATGATGTAGTGTTTTCTTTATAGTTCTCATAGAACACATATTCAAGGTCTCTTAAAGAAAACAAACTACTAGATCTCAAGTATTCATACCAATCCCTAGCTTTTCCTTCTAATTTTAACATGAACATTTTCATTAGGCAGTCTTCATGCCATTCAACTTTCAACCTCCATACATGTATATGAAATTTGATGAGATGTAATAGAGGGTCATCAAACTTTTCACCTTGAAAAACAGGCAGGTTGTCATCCCAATTCACCCGGGGCATCTTATGTGGAAACCCAGGGATATGATCTCTACTCATTGGGGCATACCTTCGTTGTATCCTTGGAATCATGTTTGTAAATCAAGAAAGAGGTCACTGTGTCTAGTCAATCAGTTCAGGGTCTTCTACCAGTGGAGTCATTTGGTCTTCTGGGAGTTTCAGAGTGTGGAGTCGCCAGGTGGAAAATTTTTAGCTCGTAAGGAGGTAAAATGTTTTATGGTTCCACCACCATGTGTTTCTTGTAGAGCTGCAAGGTTTTCAGGAACTGAATTATCTCTCAAGGGTGATCTAAAAACAGTTGAAAATTTAATCTTAGGAGACTTCCTAAGGATACTTTCTGGGTTATCAACTATTTCAGGTGGATCAGGGTCAAGATAGGCTCTAGTGTGAATCTTTCTAGGAGTCACTATGTTGTGTTTTTTAGACCCAAATAAACAAGAAAATTTCAACCAGGTATGACAATATTTAAAAGGTTAACTTATCTATTTTACACAAATTTCAATCCTACAGTCCTCTAACTGAGTTTGACTAATGTTATGATGATAAGGGTTCTTCCCAGTGGAGTCTTAAGTTCTGTTCAGGATTGTGGAGTCGCCAAGTGGAAGTTTTCAGCTCTTTTCAGAGGTAAAAGGTTTTATGGTCCACCACCATGTTTATTTGATACCAATCTGAAAAATTTTGGGTTCTCTCGATTTTCTCGTGGTTAACAACTGACAGACTTCGCATTTTTCTCTCAGTGGAGTTGCCATTATGTTGGGGTTCCTATGTTTTGGCCAGATTGGCAAGACCAAAAGATAAGACAACATCAAACCACTTTGGGATTCAAGGACCTAGCCCTCCTGAATCCAGAGAGGGATCTCTCTATGAATGAGTTTAAAGATGTGATCTTTAAAGCCCGAAATGTGATTTTATACTAGTTATGAAGAGCATGGGTTTTGTTTGTTTGTTTTTTAGTTGGGCAAAGACATGATGAAGGTGAAGGAAGTTCAAAATAAAGGGTGAAGATGTGTGCAAATGAAGGAATGATTTGGCTGACAGAAAAGGCAAAAACATTTTTAACCCATTGGGCTATGGAGTCGTAGGAGGATTTTAATTGGACAGTAAAGTTCAAGAAGGATCTATGGGGCTAGTCACTTATGTCAAAAGGATCTCTTAAGTTGATTTTATGGAATGAAACAGATAGGAAATGGAGATCAAAACAAATGAAGAATAGTGGACAACCTAAGATCAAGTAAGTGCTTTCAAACTATCTTGCTTCAGCATGTACTTAAGGAAAAACATAAAACTATTATGAGATCAGGTAAGTGCCTTTAAACCAGCCTGCATTGAAGTACTTTCACTTTGAAAACATTTTAAAAACAGTCGAAATATCTTAAGATCAGGTAAGTGCTTCAAAACTACCCTGCTTTCAGCATATTCTAAAAGAAAACACAGATAATAATCACAAAGAGCAATCTAGATCAGGCAAGTGCTTTGAAACCAACCTGCTTTAATACACTCTAAAGGAAAACACGGAGAATACTTATTTTAAAGAGCAATTTAGATCAGGAAAGTGCTTTGAAACCAACCTGCTTCAATATACTCTTTAAAGAGAACTTTCGAATGAAGAAAACATGGAAATAAAGCTTTTAGTAAGAGTAGGGTACTGTTGAGAGTAAATCCTAGCTCTACGTTTGCTGCTCTTTATCAGAGAAAGTGGACAGAGTGAAAAACATTAAAGAAAATAACAATTGACAGTGAGGAACACATCACCATTGACACAAATCAAGATCCCATAAATCAACAGCTTGTATTTGATGTTCAAACCAGTTACAATCAACAAGCTCGGTGGGTCTCTACAACTTCGAACTTCTCATATCAGCGTATGTATCTTCAAGTCGCAAACAGGGCATCAGTAGCTTCAGAAACTATTACATGCATTCAGATGTCCAGAGACCAACATTTTCTCACCTTCTACAGAAGTATTTATAGAAGAAAGAGGAGGTGGGATCTGGTAAAAGATCTCCCGGATCAATTAATATAGATTGATGACTTCTCGGCCTTTGAGGGCCTCGATGAAGAAATTTACAGGTGTTTATCTGCATTAATTGACTTACACTTAGGATTAAGCTCGATGGGAGCTTTTGTTGACTTTTGAGGCTCTGTGTCACGTTGAAGTAACTCTGTTTCTGCTCCTCGAGGCCTAATGATCAAAAAGATTTGTTTCTGGGCTGTTCTTAATCTTTAAAATAGTTTTGCCGACAATTAGAGATAATATCTTTGATTTGTATTAATTGTTCAGCTGTCTTCAGGAAAACACCTCTTGTTTTAGATAATGACTAAGCCTTCTTTGATTTCTGTGAGGCTGTAGGTGCCTTTAGGAGCTGGAGAGGGTTCGATTAGCCTCTTCTTGGGGCGGTGGAAGCTTTCTCGGATCGACAGTTGTTTTCGTCTCTTCCTAAAACACCTTTAAGTTACTTGAGATCTGTGTTTTAGGTCTGATCAGGCTTATCCTGTACCTTCTGGTCTTTATGACATCTTTATACGTGGATGTAGGCTTTGATTTGCTGAATGTGTGCCTTAATCCTTCAAATTGCGCTAGGAAATCTTCAAACACTGATACTCTTTGTTTCTTTTATGCATTGCTATGTCTTGTTGATGTGCAGGTCACGCAGGGCTCATATGGCATCAATGCCTCATGAAACATTGACGAGTCATGGAGTTTGAACCCAGAAAATGGTTTCCTTTGATGAATCAAAGGCGCAGGAATCGTTATTCCCAGCCTTCGGTTTTCTTTCATTATAATGGAGAACCATTATCACCTGCAAAATATAGAACTAAATTATAAAATCCTCGCATTTTTTGCAAACCGCTCGCAGGCGTGGAAAGAGAGCAGGCCATTGACAAAACATCCAACAGCTTGGGATTCATTTAGAAGAGGTTAAACGAGAATGGAGGAAGAGAATAAATCAGATCCGTCGATCGCGCAGATCGACGGTGGAGATTAACGAAAGACATAAAGAAGGGCGAAGATGAAAGCATGCGAAAGATCTCGGGGGTCATCCGATCTCGGACACGTGACGGTCCCCGGGACCCAATCAAAGAGGATCACAATCGACGGAAGAGAAAAAGGGTGCGAGGAAATTGCCGATGCGCTGCGCGGACGGGGGAGGGCGATGTGGATGTTTACGACTGCTCGAATGGCGAAGATCAATGGTGGATTATGCACAAGCAGAAAAAACCTTTAAAACTTTATAAAACCCAAAGTTTAATATAATACAAATTTTTTGGTGGATCGGGGCGAAAAATATATATAACATGGCTAGCGCCCGATTGTGGGGCCGCTGGATATATGGAATATGATGGGTCCGGGGCGTTATATAACAAAGGGACAATCGCATTGGAACTTTAGAGTAAGGCTTTTCAATCAACCCATTGCAAAAAATCCCCAATGCGATTAAGCGCTTCGGGAATTCAACACTTGGTTCCGGGGTGTAGGTTGTATGGGATGAAAGGAGCAACAGGTTTATATAAGTACACGGGACTTAATCGCATCGGAGTTTTTGTAATGGCAAAAAGACTTGCGCACTTGGATGTTTGCGATGCGATAAGAACTATGAGGGTTTAGCGCTTGGTTCCAGCACCAAAGCGTATGGTGGGGAAGTGGTTAGGATTTAGCCCAAGGGGGCTTAAGTCCATAGTAATAAAAACTTGTTTTTTATGAAATTTTTCAGAGTTTTCAATGGATTTGGGGGTTTCGGATTAGTTTAAAAATTAGTTTTAAACTATGTAAAGAGGATTTTCATGAATGGGAAAATGGGAGTCATGAAAAATAGAGGAATTTCATGGAGAAAAAGGGGAGCAAATGAAAGTTAGTTTTGAGTGGAGGAAAGGGGAAAATGATGATTTTGCAGCAATCTTTTCTCATGAAATCAGCAGAATTTCTGAGTATAAAAAAGGGGAATAGTAGTGAAGATTTGGACAGAAGAGAGGCATGAGGCCTTCAAGAGTCTTCAAGAGCCAACACTTTTTAGCAATAAAATTTGTTCCTTGAAGGCTCAAAAAAATTTTAGCCACCTTTTGCTATAACAAATTTTATAGGCTAAACAATGGTTAGCCCTGTCTATGGAATGCCTCTTCATGTTCAGATAATGTTTTAAGTCCCTTTGTTGAGAAGTACATATAGTTAAGGATTCTTAATTGCCCTTAGTTTTACTTCTCCTTCTAAATCTTTAATGTCCATTTCATTTCATCCACCAAACCCAAGATCCACTGGCCAAGTTTGATTATCCCTTTGATATCCCATATCCATTGATTGAGCTTGTTATAACTTCTTCTTGACTCCATTGCCCAATGGCTCTGATATTTCCCCTTTCTATCTATGTTTCCTAGATCATTCATGTCCAACCAACCAAACCCAAACAAACAAACTTGCACTTAATAACTAGCCTAAAATCAACCCTTAAAAGCATCAAGCTATATCACTAGGAGGGCTAGATCCTAGAGCTCTAAAGCTTGTTTTGAATGTTGCCTTGTCATTTGGTTTGCCAATCCACCAAATCACAGGACCCCAACATTTTGGCGATCATGGTGGGACCTATTTGAGTAAGTACCAAGGCTGCACACCCTAAAGCATTCAAAAGCCCTAATATACAAAGAATATCCAGTGAATCTGCCACCTCATCACCACTACAACATTTTGGCGATCACGGTGGGACCTCTGAGTACATAATAGCCTAAAAAACTCTTGTAGACTCACCAAGTCCTTCAATAACCATAGAAACTCACAAAAACCCAAAAAAAATTTAGATTGGTTTTTATAATAAACTGGTGGTGGACCATAAAACATTTTACCTTCAGAAAAGCTAAAAAATTTCCACTGGCCTCCAGTAGGCCTAATACTTTACCAGTCCTTGTAAACTCCCTTGGGAATGCATTGAGCAATCCCAATCATGTTGGTGACTCCACAATCCCAAAATACCTAATGATTCCACTGGAAGAATACTCTGAATTGGTTGAAAAGATGTAGTGACCTCTTTATAATTAACAAACATGGAATCAGGTATAGACAGAGAAGCTAAACTAAACACATTATTGGACCTAATTGGAAAAATAGTGTACATACTTGATAAGATATTGGAAAGGCATGATGCTGATACACATGTTGATTATCCAGAGCAACCCATGGTTTCTCCTAATCAACAACAAACTCAACCACTACAAGACATAAAAAACAAACAAAATATGTATGATGAGCAAGATTATAGAGAAAACAATGAAGAAGGTTGTCAAGAAAGTCCTGATCGCCTACCTTTATCTTGTATTGCGCTGTTAAGAGAACTTTACGACCAAAATGCAAATGCAAAAAGTGAGCAGTGCTTTTAGGAAACAATAAGCCTCCTAGGAAACACAGAACCTGAAATAGGAGAAAAATCAACACATATAGGGACTCTCCCTCTATGTTATAACTCATTTCAAACTTTAAAAGGAGAGTGGCATCCTGATAATGTAACAGAAACAATTCATGAACCTCAAACTGACCATCACAAAGATCAAGAAGAGTTGTTTGAGAGTGGAAAAGATCAGGAAATAGAAGAGAATCCTCAAAATTTTCCTGCAAGCACAAGTAAAGATCCCCTAAGAGAGGCTCAAGAAGACATTCAGCCTCAAAATCAGACAACACAAGAGAAAGAGGACTGCTGTACTTCTGCCCAAAGCCAAATAAAAATTCCTCCTCTTTTAATAGAAGAAGAAATTGATAAACTATTAAATAAACAACCAACCCTCAAAACTTCATTTGAACAAAACACTTCTGCTCATCTACCTATTGAACCTTGTTGTCTTGAACTAGAAAATAAACTTGTAGATCAACTTAAAGAAAAAAAAACTGATAACCCAATATGTTTGATTGGTGAGATTGTTTATACTAATGATTTTCCAATTTTTGATCAGTCTAATGATGACGATGAGCTTCAAGCAGAAACTAATCATGCAGGGCAACCAACAGTTGATTGGTGTCATGAACTTCACTATCATCATCTTGAAAGTAGCAATCAACCAATCCAATCCATCAGAAATAGATTTCACATAATTGGGAGTCAAGAATCTATCAGTTGTGATGATGAGGTTGAGAAGAAAGAGGAATTTCTTGAGCAGGATGAATATAAGGAACCTTCTCCTGAAAGGGTTGAGGTAATAAAAGATACCCTTGCTAAAAATTATGATGATCTCTTCACAAAGTATAGTCCACTGAATCAGAGCATACCAGGAATACGAGTGGACATCACTGCAATATATGATGAGTCCTCCAGTTCAGATGACAATGAAGATGAGCAAGAAGTTCTTTCTCAAAAGAATCTTAAGCTTGATCCAGTGGAGAAAAAAGTAAGCCTGGTCGAAACCTATCTTCCAAATATTCATAACCAGACATTATTTCAAGATCCCTATGCTCATTTCTTGAAGATATTTGAAGAAGGGATAAAGGTTGTTAGAAGCAGTGTATTACCAAAAGCAAGAATATTTTTTAGCACTGCTGCTAAAGAACAAGGGAAATGGGAGTGGCCCTGTTTGTCCAGCATGCTCAAGGAGATGAGAAAAGACCAATCATGCAATCATATGATTGATTGGATGTATTGGAAAAGAGAGTTCACTAGCTAAATATGTAAATTTTCCAAGTTAGATTAGGTTAGATAGGAATGCAATAAAGCTCAGCCTTTGAGCATTTAGTTAGTTTTTGTTTTTTCTTTGAAAAAGAAAAATGAAAAAATACAAAAACAAAGGAAAAAGAAAAGAGGGCAGATTAAAGAAGAAAGATACAACCCCATACCAAAAAAGAAAGGAAAATTTAAAAGTGTGCAAGCTTAAATGCCACTACTTGAAAGAAAACTGCTATTTAGTCAGACAGCCTAATCATGACTAGATAGATTTCAATTTACTGCTGATAGGTTAGTGAAGAAAATTTTCCAAACTGTTTAATCTTGGCTTATCATTAGAATAGATTAGGATAGAAGGAAGAATTGTTCAAACATGCTCAAAATCTGAACCAAAGAAAAGAAAGAAAAACATGGCTCTAAATAGATCAAAACTTGAGCCAAGAAGAAATAAGGATGTCTTTTATTTTAAGATCTTAAGCCTTCACAGTTTTGTTTTAATTTTCTGTAAACAAAAGTCTATGTGTAGCTACTTTCTTATGCCATAGACACTATAGCAAATCAGACTGTTTAATCCTGGTTTGTCTGTGTTTAAATTTCTGTTTTAGAATGTAGAGAATGCATATCTGTCAAACAGCTTAATCTTTACAGATAGTAGATTAGGTAGAGAAGCTTTTGAGTTCAACTGTTTAATCTGAACTCATGGAAGAAATAAGAGTAGAAATAGATTAGTTTTTTCTTTAAAAAAGAATAGAATGTTGATGTCAAATATTTTTCCAGTCCAAGTGTATTCAGAAGAAGAAAAAATGCTAGGACAAGTAGGATTGGGTAGGTAGTGATGCTGCTTTGAAGAATGTCATATGCTGCAGATTGCTGAAATGTTCTCAAATCCAAAGATAGCCAACAAAAGAAAGAAAAGAATGCTGCCCAATGGGTTAAGACACTGGTCAGCTGAAAGCTAGAGATTGATAAACTGAGGTTCTGGACACCTGAAGAGCAAGCTGTCCTCCCCAAGTGGAGCCACTGTTAGCCATCTATAATTTTAAATTTCGTTATACCTAATGATGGCTAGAATCGCTTATGTGCCTTCAAGAAACAATTTCAAGTAAATCTATGAGTTCTTGAAGTGACCATTATGTTCATTATCCAAAGAACCCATCTCACTAATGTCTTCACCTCAAAATCCTACTTTTTCCAATGAGAAAACTGTTTTTCATGGCCTCATATCCATCATTTCATTCCTCCATTTCATCTTCACAATTCCCTTCATATCACTCATTTTTCCCCTTTACTTATCCTTCATTTCTTCTGAATAATCCCTTTATTTACCTTTCATTTCAATTAAAAGGCTATCAAAACCCATTTAGACCATTTATTTTTCTATTACTTGGTCTAATTTGGCCTTTTTAACTCTACCAAAACACTTAAAAGGCTATAAAAACCCTTCATTTTGGCTTTAAAAAATGCTCTTTTATCATATAGGCCTTAAGCGATGTTCGACTTAAGCCCTTAGCTCCTTTTTCCTCCATGTGACCCGGGCCCATGACCGAGCACTAAAGCCCTTAGCCCTTCTTCATTTCCACTCTCGGTCACTTATTCCTCCCACAAGACCTCTTTTCTCGTTCCTTTACTAAACCCCTTTTTTCCTTTGTTAATACTTCGTCCCGACTTTTTCCCCCGATGAACTCTCCATCGTCGATCTTGAAGATTTGATGGCCATCGAGGCTCCAACTTTTCCTCCTCCTCCATCCACCATTTCCTCCCGAAAAAAGATCTTGGCCATTGATCATTTCCGATGCAACGACCCGCACTCAACCCGATCAATTAACCCCTTCCGCTACACAACAAAAATAGGCTTATGTCAACTCGACCTCACCATCTCATCCCTGCCATGCTACTCTTATCCCTCCACATTCATTCTCAACCATAGATCTGCAGCTCCCGGATCTAATGGTCCCGATCCCTTTTCGTGTTCATTTCACCCCTCCTCCCCCCAACATGCAAATCGAGCACGAAATGGGTGGTTTCTCGAAGCCACGTGTCGAGTGTTGACGCATATCGCGTTCGATTTGCGGAAAAACCACTTACCACTCTCCCTCCGCATGAATACCACCTGCGGTACTCTCCAAAACCACCGTTCCCGATTATGCACCATTCGTCACATTTTAATCCCGTTTTCACATGTTTCGTCTATGGAACCTCCTCTCGCATGCATTTTTGCCTCTGCATAGCTCCTCCGCCTCCACCAAAACCCTCTAAAAGAAGTTTTATCCTAAGTTGCGAGGTTTTATTTAATAGTTGTTGATGTGTAGGTTCAATGGCAGTTCTAAGGCATCTAAGCCTTCCCATAGGCCATAAAAGGGATGGTGTCGAAGGTGACGACCTTCGCGGCTCAAATCAATGCAGAAAAGGGATAAGAAAGGGTTTATTCCACGTTTAAGGCAATGTGTCATGAGCATTGACTATTCATTAAAACCCTCTAGCGTAGAGAAAGGACACTCGCACATAAAAAAACGAGAGATAGAGAGAATCGATAAAGTTTGAAGACTAATGGAAGAAGACAGAGATTAAAGTTTAATTAAAGATTAAAGGATAAAAAGGCATGGTTAAAGATAGATGAACAAAGGTTTAAAGAATTTAGTAAAGTGATAAAGTCAGCAAGGATGATTAAGAAATCCCAAAAGCGAGATCGAGGCTTTAAAACACATTTTAATGATGAAATAAAGGAAACTTAGGCTAAAGACAACCTCGAATACATCAAACAAGAGCGGTTAATTCATCGAAATATATGAAGCCACTTGTAGCCTCGCTTTTCACCTACATAGGCACTTTGACAGTTATCACACCGACGTAACATCTTTTGATTGTCGAACAGTTATTTTTAAGACATGGGAAAGCCTTAAAACCCACTCTTTTCACCTACTTTATCCTCGGGAAGTAAAGACAGAGTTATTAAACAGAGAAGTAGTGCAACTCATTCCTACCTTAGGCCTTGCATAGTTTTCAAGGCTAGGAATGCATTTACTCTGTAATTAATAAACATTTTGAACCCTAAAAAGAGTTCCACCTCCTCATTCTACTATAAATACTCTATGATGAGCTCTTTGTTAAGGGTTGGTTGTTGGCATTCGAACTCTTTGAAGTTGTACATAGTCCGGATGAAGATGAAGAAGAAATTGAAGTATTGGAAGATTGATGATGTTTTGACATGTTTTGTTAATGAGAAGGCTCTATCATTGGATCCCTCGAGCATGGCTATTGGTGATGTATTCTAATCTGTTAATGTTTTTTCCTGTTTTCCATTCCCGTTTCATCATTTCTTACTACATTAGAGTAAAAAATTTTTAGGCTAAGAAATGTCTCCTAGAAGCACCTTAGACCTGTTTACTCTCCTTTGTTTTATGTTTTCCTCTCGTTTGAGACATTCTAGAGAATTCTTAATTTCTCTCTTGAACCCTTATGCTTGTTTATTTCGAAACAGTTCAAACGATTGGTCTCAAGACCGAGTTATGGTTTTCCCATCATACTTGCTGCCACTTGAAAACCGTTTTCGAAGTCTCCCGTTTAAAGTACCATTGTTTATTGTTTGCCAAAGAGATCTGTTTTGATCATACCCTTTGTTCTTGCTTTGAGATAATTGTTTCGAAGGTCTTTATAATTGTAATCGGAGATGTTTAGGTGTTCCCTCTTCAATGATACGATTTATTTGTGAATCTTTTATGTTTTCTAAATTCCTTGAAGGTGAAATCTTTGGACTGAAATAGAGCATTCCTCGACTCCTGGATTTCATTTGAAAAGTTTGTCTTGGAATTATTATTTGTCTGAAGTGTGTTTTCAAGAATTTATGGTTAGCCCTATCTATGGAATGCCTCTTCATGTTTAAATGATGTTTTAAGTCCCTTTGTTGAGAAGTACATATAATTAAGGATTCTTAATTGCCCTTAGTTCTACTTCTTCTTCTAAATCCTTAACGTCCATTTCATTTCATCCACCAAACCCAAGATCCATCGGCTAAGTTATATTTGCCCTTTGATATCCCATATCCATTGATTGAGCTTGTTATAACTTCTTCTTGACTCCTTTTCCCAATGGCTACGATATTTCCCCTTTCTATCTAGGCTTCCTAGATCATTCATATCCAACCAAGCAAACCCAAACAAACAAACTTGCACTTAATAACTAGCCTAAAATCAACCCTTAAAAGCAAACAAGAGATATCATGTGCAAAAAAATTGAGAGATCCCTCTGCGAGACTAGGAGGGATAGGTCCTAGAGCTATAAAGACTGGGTTTTTGATGTTGCCTTGTCACTCGGTATGCCAATACGCCAAATCACGGGACCACAACACCAATATAGCCAATCAAGTAAGTGACTAGATGATTGATTTTTGTTCCACCTCTTAGGTATCTTTGGTAGGCCACTCCCACTTTGTCTTCTTCGAACAGTAGCACCCCAAATTTTCTTTAAGCTCTGCCACAAATTTTTTCCCTGGCATGTTTTAATCCCTCTTTAAAGGTCTCTAAGGAAACAACAAAGGGGTCTTTGAATAATAACTAGCCTAGAGGATTTGAGAGAGAAATATACCTCATTTAGGATTACTCCCTCCTTTACTTGACTAACCTTGGGATCATTTTGAGAAATAATCTCCTCTCCCTCTTTATGATAATCTGATTTGGAGGCTTTAGAATGCAATGTTATGTTGTTTTCAAGCAATCCTGGTATGCCCCGATTGAGTGAGATAATTTCTATTTGTGAGCCATTATCCTAATGATTAGGAGCATTCTGCGGCACTAGGTCTTCTTGGGAAGGTATTCTAGCATCAACATCAATCTGTTCTATAGTTTATGTATGAGAAAATGCATCGAGTAGATAGGTCGGGAGTATAACACATAGACATATCTTCTTTAGATAAAAATTTGGATGTTGGTTGTATGCTTAGGATCCGATTGCTTTCTTCGATGTGTAAAATGAAGGAATTTAGATCCGAATGTATGGAATACATAGGGATGTTATCTAGCATTTCTTGGTCTGACCATATATTTCATGTGTGATTCCCAATACAATATTCTTGTTTGGTTAAACACGGGAATGGTGGCGTAAGACATATCTCGTTGAATATTTCCCCTGAATTTCGGCCCACCAAGATCTGGGATAAAAGCATTCCATACTTGGGAGGGATGTCCGCTACCACTATGTCCATGACCAGTGTTTTGCGGTATTTGTGCTAAACCGAAAACAAAGATATTTGATCAGGCCTAGAAACTTGACTCAACTTGAATCAAACGAATATAAGTCTTTATAAGGTTTTGTTATTTCTAGGCCTAATATTTCCATTACTACTTTCGACATGAGATTGTGAGAGGCCCCAGAATGCGGCATGGCATTATGTAGGATTTTGTCATGTATATTTAGGCTCGATGTAAAAAGGAAGACTGGTTCCCTCTTGATATTTTCCTTCTATTTTTGGTCCAAACAACACCTCGGGGGTATCATCGGCTAGGTGTAAAGTATCCGCATCATTTCCTATGTTTAGGACCTTTAGCACTTGATATTTGTATGAGCTTTGGGCAATAAGTTCAGTGAGAGGCATGGTGATCTTAATTTTGGAAATTTCCCCTTCAAAACTGAAGGGTGCTTGTAGTTTAGATATATTTGCTTCAGTTCTTTTAGCCATGACTTTCTCTATATTTTTAATTTGTTGACTTTGATTTGGGGTTTTTGTTCAATGCAGCTATTTCGGGAATCTTAGTAGAGGTACTAGGACAGTTTGGATCAAGGCTTGCTCGACTAGTTTTGTCTTTGTTTTGGTCGGTTTTCTTAGCCATGATTTTGTTACTATCTGTTGTTCTTTTAAGAATGGTATTGGGGGTTTTAGTAACACAATGTTTGAGCTACATTTCTTAGAGTTGTCTTGGTTTTTCTTACTCCTAGGATCATATTTCCTGTGGACTTCCATTATAGTGTTTTGTAATCCTACCTCGGGATCTTCGGGGTCCTCATAAGTTTCTTCATTTTTATTTGAGGAGAAGGAAACTTGTTCTTCTTTTGTGAGGAAAACCTCACCCTCGCTATCGAACCTATCAAGTTTAAGTGATTTTCTTCAAGTGGTTCCATATCTGTTTCTACCTCATCAACATAGTTTTCATTAAAAGGTGGCTCTGATCCGTTGGTCATTTTCCCTTGGTTTGTTACTGAAGCGGGTCTCTTCTAAAATTTTGGTTCCGGTTTCTGTTTTGAGGGTTTGGCTAGTTGTCCTTAAGAGGTGCTTTTTCATTGATTTATTCTTTCCCACATTTTTTTTCCATGGATCTAACTAGGTTGTCTATTCTAGGATTTGAGGAGGAGCGAAGGCATGACCACATCACGGTATGCGACTTTCTTTTTCGATCTTATCCTAGCTCTTTTCTTAGCTAGGTTGGCTTCGGCACTACTAGCTACTTTTTGTATTTCTTCTAAAGTTGTGGGGGTCTCTTTCTCTTAGTTGGTATGTCATATCACGGATCGAAACCTTCGAGAAATTTTTGCTAATGCTTTGAGCCAAGTGGAGGTTTCATGTGAGGCGGGAGGGCATTATAGACACCTGTTGAATCTAGTGCAATAGTCTCGAACACTTTCCCCCCATATTCCTTTTAAGATTGTTATATTGGGAAAGGATTTGGATGGGGTTTTCCCTCGTTTTCCCACCCTGTTTATGAAATTTTGGTAAAGTGCTCGGGAGATCATGTATACTTGTTAGGAGCTAAGCTTTTAAACCATTTTTTTGGGTTCTCCACCTAGGCTTTGGGTGAACATTCTCATCTTTATGGTTTCATCTTCTAATTCCATGTAGTCAAAAGCATAATAGATCCTATCTACATGCTTTGTTGAGCGGTGGTAGCCTCGGTTCCGGTGAAGTGTGGGATTTAGGATTGGTAATCATTTTGCAAAGGTACCAAAGGCGAGAGGTAACACTAAAGGCGCATACCAAGCTGCCATGATGGGAGCTGATGGTAGATTTAGAGTATGAGGGTTTGTAGTATGGGATGAGGTGATTTTCACGGTGGTGGTCCGAAAAGGTGTGGCGGAAGTACTCGGACTTGTGAGGGCTGATTCTGCAGCGATTTGGGGTGATAAGAGCCAAAATGGTGGAGAAGCTTAAAATCAGGAGGTGTAGTGGGTGAGGCTTCTCTACTAGGACTATGTTGCAAATATAAGGGCTCAAGATTGTCAAGGTTGATTTTACTTTGCGACTTTCTTCTAAAAAGGGCTTTTTCCGAACTCAAGTCAAACTCGGAATCTTGCAAGGATGTAAGATGTTTAGGTACGAAAGCTTGCTTTGTGGATGGTCCTATCGGTAGCTAAGTTACCGGTTTCGAAGTTTGCCACAAAATATTTTACGGGTCATTAACTATGATAGGGGGATTTGGAGTCCGGGTGAGATCCGGTATTAATTCTTTGTGAAGCCATATTTCAAAGTCAAAGTTTAGAAAGGATGATATTTATGATTGTTTTTGGATGGATGTCCTCTCTAGGGGGTTTCGCTAATGTGAAGAATGGTCAAAACAAAATGAAGGCTAGTGGAGTTGCCAAGTGGATTTTCTTGAGATTTATGGTCCACCACCAATACTCGAAAAGATGTTTTTTAGGAAAACGCTTTTCTAGAAAAACTTTTATGTGGAAACTTGCAAGAATGACTTAAAACTTAGTTTCAATAGTTTTCTAGATTGTTGAGAAAGCTATGGTTCTATTTGCAAGTTTATTCTGTTGATTTCCTATGTTTAGATGAAGATTTCTGAATCCCTAAGTTGTACTTAGTTTGTCACCGATTTCAAAGGTTGCATCATGAACTTTGAGTTTTTTGGGAAAGGTAAGTCAACGGGATAATATGATTTATGAAATTTTTTGTTTTTTTATGGAGTATTAGGCCTACTAGAGGCTAGTGGAGTCACCGAGGTTGATGTTTTTGTTGTTTTTTAAAGATATGTATTTATGGTCCACCACCAATAGCGAGAAAATGCCAATCTAGGGATGTTTTTTGGGGTTTTACGAGTTTTTATATGCGACCTAGTTTGTAAGAGTGTTCTAAACCTGATTCATCACTTTGCTAAGATGGAAAAACAATAAGAGTTTACTCTAAATGATTTCTTAGGTCTGTTTGTCCGAGTTTAATTTTGAAGGACTAATGAGTCTACAAGAGTTTGCTAGGCTCGTCATGTACTCGGTGAGGTCCCATCATGATCGCCATTATGTTAGGGTCCCGTGATTTGGCGATTGGCAAGCCAAATGATAGGGTAACATCAAACCAACATTGGAGCCCTAGGACCTAGCCTTCCCGGATTCGGAGAGGGCTCTCTCTATTTGTGCAAAGGATGTAAACTTGTTTGCTTTCTATGTATCTGATTTTTAGGCTAGTTGTTAAGTATGTTTTGGTTTGTTTTAGGTTTTTTGACGTAGAACCGATCAAAGGATAACTAGATCAAAATTTTGTCGGATCAAATGGGCTATGGGGTTCGATAAGGTCGAGATTGCCTCAAAGGGTGGACAAGGTATATTGCGGGGCCGATTTGGTCGAGGTAAAATGGATTCTTTAGGTGGAATGAAATGAGATGGAAACTAATTTTGTGAAAGACAAAGAAGTTTTTTAAGCACAAATAGTTTTACAACAAACATCCATGTGGTAGGGCAAAACCATTAATCACTATAAATGAAACTCAAAACTGATAGATGCATAAAATAAACATTCGAGCGATACATAAAAGAATATGACCCTCTAACTTTGGGAAAATCACCTTTATACTTTTTGGGAAAACAAATAAGTCAAACAAACAACTCAATCTATGAAGAGGGAACTCCTAAAAATCATATTTTGAGCTATCCGGAACTTTGAAATAAGATTGAAGAGCATAGGCAAAAGGGAAAGATCGAAACAAGACCTCTTTGGTTTAACTAGGGCAATCAAATATTCAGAGAAAGGTTTCGAGTGATGGGGTTTTGGATAGCTATGAGTAAGCGGGGCATACCAGTGAATCATACTAGATAGCATACATAATAACCATTAATGAAATTGATAACAAGTTCTTAGGGTATCAAAGAGCGAGTTAAGAATTCTTTGACATAACTAAGAAAGAATAAAAAACATAGAAGTCTGTAATGAATCAAGAAACTTTAGGTGCCTCCATGGGAATGTCTCAAATCTATTCTTTACTGACCTACAGTAAGCAAGAAGCATGAAAAAATGTATGATAAACTAAGGAAACATAATAGATAAGGAACACTATACCATTCACCAAGCCATGGAATCCTACAAACAGTCCTCTTCCACCATCTAAGACAAATAAGAAATCATCCACTTCATGAGACAAAGTATTTCTTCAAAGCTTGTAATACCATATATTGCTCTATAACATCAAGTTCAGCCTCTTGATACAATGAAATCTCTTTGAATATATAGGCTAAAGAGAAAGAAACTATCCAAGAGCATCTAGAAGGCCATTGGCCTATTGCAAATATCCGATTCTGTCCTTGAGGATTTGCAAAGCCCAAGGCACAAAATATCTTCAAAAAATATCTATAAAATGCTAAAAAAAGGAAATAAAATTGACTTTACATGACTGAAAATGGCTAAAAAAGGGCTTAACGCACATTTGGATGAGCATCTTCGAAATTTTCCTTTTTTTGCCAAAATGCTACAAGAGTGTAGCAAGAGAAAATTTCTGTCTTGCGGAGGAATTTTTGAGGGACATCCCAATGTCGGAACGAGGCCCGTGATGACTCATTGGAAATCCCTAGATGTCTAATTTCTAGAACTACTTGATTTTTTCCCCAAAATGATGCGAGGTAATTACGTCAAAAAACTAAACTGAGTGAAAAAATACCGAAAAAGTAGCCCTTGCTAATATGTGAGGTAGAAAGTTAAAAAATCACTTGTTTTTCGCCTCTTTGGGGGGACCAAAACACCTCCTTTGGATTTGAAAATTTGTGAGTATCTACCCCCAAATTTATTCCTTCCAAAAAAAATGACTTTCATGAGCTGAGGATGCTCCTAGCATCCATGGCGAGACCTTGAAAAAATGTTCAATCAGGGGCCGAAAAAACACAAAAAAAACAAAATCATGTCAAAATTTGCTCAATTTTTGGCGAACAAGCCCCTTATGGGTTCTTAGAAGCGTGAAAGGAAGCTGAGCCCAATATTTCAAGCCCAAAATATGCCTTTCTCCACTTTTTTCTACCGAGCGCCTCTTTCGAGCGGCTTTGAGCCTTTCTTGAGCAAGTTTGAGATTTCCTCGGGAAAAATTGGTTCAACTTCTTATAGTGCCCTAGTCATCTTCCTTTGCGGATCCAAGTATTTGTTAGATTTCTCTAATTTATCCTCCAAATCCTTGTTGTCTCTTTCAAGCCATGATTCTTTATCATTTTCTATTTCTTGGGTGAGAAATTGAGTGAGAGGATAAGATCGAACAAGGGTTGCCTCTTCTTCCTTCTTTTTTCTCCAAAGCTTTCCCGAGACCCATAGTCCTAGGACTCCTTCTTATTAGCTGCTCTTCTTCTTCAATATCATCAAATTATCCCATCAAATCTTCAAGCTTGACTTGTGCTTTATAGGCTTTCCCTTTGGTATTTGAAAGCACTGGGCCTCATAAATCGCCATTTGACCACTCATTTGTTTATTTTGCATCCGTAGAACATGTATGAGGTCCTTTGACCTTTCTAGATCAGCTTCTAAGTCATGAATTTGGGCTTCTCTGTTTTGAAAAAGAGCCTCAAGAATTCTAGCTTCATCATCCCCCTGCATCACTATCTATCTCGTATGATGTCAAACTCCCTTTCTTTTTTCATGACTACTCTCCTATTGTTCCTCTTTTTTTCTTTACCCTTGCCTTGGTTAGATTTCTTGGTCCTTTTCCTCTTTGGCAATTCGACAATACTCTTCTTAGGTATTTTGCCTCTACTTCTTAGTGCTCTTGTGACATTATTAGTCACTCACTGGAGTGATCTTCTTCTTTGCGGATCTAGTGTTTCTAGGCTTCACCACTTTTGGAGGAAGAGTCATGGCCCCTTGCCTAGGAGAGGAAGCTAGCACATGCTTTGGAGAATTCTCTTCATTCTCCTCTGTTTTCACTACCTTCTTTAGATTCATCATTACTTGCTTCATGGTCCTTGATTTGGTCTTGGCTACCCTTAGGACTTGTTTTGATCTTTTTTGCTCCATCTGCCCCCTTCGGAATGCTCACTTTGTTTGGTGTTTTCTTGCCATCATCATTTCTTGCTTGAGGGTTGTCTTGTTTCTCATCATTAGTGTCTCTTTGAGGACTGCTATGACCCTCATCATCAATATTTTGGCTGCCACTTTGTTTGTTTCTTGAGGACTTGTCTTGTTCATCTCTGTCGATGCTTTCTTCATGACTCGTTGTGTTCTTTACCTTCACTATTTTGTCCCTCATCACCCTCATAATTACTTGTTGTGTTGGCTGCCACCATGTTCCTCTTCATGATCGATATGCTCACTATCATTTTTTTTCATGCTCACCATCATTTCTAGACTTTTTCACTTTGTCCCTCATCATCACTATTTTTCTTCTTGTCACTTTTCCCTTCCTCATCACTAGTTTGCTTAGACTTCGCTTCTTCACTCTCAATAATGGGAGATGTTTGCCTTTGAGGAGTATTTTGACTTGATGGAGGAGAGACATAGTGAGTGGAGGGTGAGGAGGATACGTGAGATGGGCCATGAGATGAAGAGGCAATGGAAAAAATCTGGATGAGAAATGAAAGTCTCCCAAGACACTCCTTTCTTTTCAAGTCGGTGAAGGATGATGATTTTGATGAGGGAATGATGAAAAAATACCGGCATTTTTGCTGATCGAGAGGTCTTATTTTGGATAGTAGAGGCCATCTTTTCAATGCTTCGCAGAGGAAGAAAGGGAGGTTTAAAATGCGGGTCTGGTGAAGTGCATCAACGGTCGGATGTGATATGAATAGACTCTAGAGTATCTCCCTTCACTTGTAAAGTATCTCATGATGACCTTCATGAGAGGTGCATAAATCATTTAATAGATGAGAAAAGGGGAAGATGGTGTTGCATTCATTTTGGTAAGCGAGGCTTCGGAAAGGGTTTGTAGTGATCCGGGTTCAAATAGGCTTGCTTGAACCATTTCTCACCAAGATAGGGGATCTTGGTGGCTTTTGATACTGCTTTAGGGACTGAGAATAAAAATCAAGGCCTCGCTATGTGAACTTTCCCTTCTTGCAGCCTCAAAGAAAAAAAATGTGTCAAAGGAGGGTGATTTTTTTACTTCTTGGACTTTTTTGGCAAAAAATCAAAGCACCCTACTTCATGAAAATTGAAGAGTACCGAAGGGGATTCATTTATCTCCTCGAGTTGTAATAGGCTCAAACCTATTGTGATATCCACTCCCTGATGTCCTTCTTTGGAGACATTTTCACTTTCCGATACCCTTCAACTGACTTACCAAAACAAGACCTTGAAATGTCTTGAAAAAATAGACCGCTTCTTTGAGCACCGATTTTCTCTTTAGTTGGCAAACAAGTATTTGTTAAATGAAAAACAAATTTACTTCTCGAAAACCTTGTGTCTTGAGCAAAAGAGGCCTTGAATAAGATCTATTTGTGGTTTTTTGAAGACAAGTCCCCTTTTGTTTTTTGACACAAAAACTCTTTCCCCTCAATCATCGGCTTTTTTTGAAATCATTGTTTAAGAGGTAAGCAAACCCCTTATAAACTGATCAAAAACTCTTTCTTAATCATCGCCTTTCTCTGTTTTTGAACAAAGAAGGCACTCTTGAGAATCACTATGTTTCTCCCTTGAGTAGTCATTCTTCCTATTTGATGATCGGTGTTTCTCTAAAAAAAATAGTCTCCTTGTCACTAAGTAAGAAGCCCTAAAAAAAAACTTCTGTCTTCTCTTTATAGACGGTATGATCTTTTATGTACTTGAAAAACAAGTTTAAACTTTCACAAGGTACTAGTTTTTTAAACAGTGATTCCCTATTTTATGTAGTACAAGATTTTAACCTAGAATGATGAGTCTCCCCGCTAAAACTAAGCTCTATTCCTTATCCAACATAAGGGCCCCTTTGACAATGATTTAGGTCTCCTTCTTTAATCATTTGTCCCTCTTTTTCTTTAGCAAACATGATAAGTTTGAAGAGTAAAACTGTGCTCTTTTTTCTCTTAATTACTCAAAACTCTTTCAAAATGTCAATAAGCCCCTTCTTTAAATATTTTTTCCTTTGTCTCTAAATAAACATGACAGGTGTTTAAGAGTAGCTGTGTTTTTCTCCCTTAACTACTCAAACAACAAGCCCTTTGATAACAAAAACTTCCTCCTCAATTCATCGTTTCTTTGACACTTTGATACCAAATTTTCCATTTAAATCAAACAAAATTAAGCTTAGGAGATGTAAATACCTTCAAAATATGTGCTTTGCTTGTGTTTGCGAGACGAGTTTTTTGTGTGAAAATTGCTCTTTAACAACTTTTGAAGTTGTTTGACCTTTGCTTTGCAACTCCCTTTAGTACTGGGCCCGGGCGGGCAAACCGTCGTTGAGGAGTGGCTCGAGCGCCAAGCCGTTCAAAGGTGGCTCTGGCGATGGGCCGTTCGGGTGGGTGGCCCGGGCGGGTCAAAAATTGGGCTATGCTGAAGGTGAAAAAAGATCGAGTGCAAGGGTAAAAATGAAAGAGAAGTATGGTGAGGGCACAAGGCGAGGTGAGAGGAGTTGTTTCCACGGCTCGAGTGCTTGGATGAATGAAAAAAGAGCATGGGTGCCACGTTCGGATGGTCGTCGGGAGCCGAGCACAGGCATGCCATGCAACAATACGAGCACTCCCCTGCCTATAACAAAAATCTTATGTAGACACTTATAGGTGCGCTTCGCGATCACACAAGCACGTCGTGCATAAGAAAAGTTGCAAATGCCTTAAAAAAATGATCCTTCCTCCATGAAACTCTTTGCATAATGGCGAATGGAAGGTGTTTTTTCGAGCCTTTATACTTATAAGGTCTTTAAAACCTCTTTCCCTCCTTTACCAAAAAAATGAAACTAATTCACCCTTTTGTTTGCCTTAGCATTTGTTTTAAAACAAGATGACTCTATTGCTTGGTATTTGGGTTTGAACATAGTCTTTTTCTTTTCTTATTTGAAATAAAACCTTTGATAATGAATCGATGTCTTCAACTCGATTATATTGCAAAAAAAATCTTTCCACACCTTATATTAGCTCGATAAGTTTTTTAACCTCTGCTTGTTGTGAAAGGGGTTATTTAAAATGTGTTTTTGATCCTCTGTTGGGATGTCCTTTTAAACCATAGAAACTCCTCTTTATCCGGTCTTGTGTCCTCCATGATCCTTTATAATGTTGCCCCTCAAAACTTGACTTCGCACTTATCCTCCGAAAGAAAATATATCATAATGTAAACTGCTTGTGTCCACCAAGATTTGGTCTCTTATCATTTGATGGAGGTTTATATGAAAATTACTACTATGAGTCTTTTAAAATCACTATATAAACCCACTGTTTGTGAAGTAAAGGAGGTATTTTAACCATGTGTTTTGTATCGTACGTATGATGAAGGAGTCCTCTAAAAAAAATTTACCTTTATCGGACAACTGTGCACATACCTGTCTTTTCGAAGGTGGTCTTTCAAACTCGAAACTTGAATTTATATGTTAGGCACTTTGTATTAACACTTTCTCTGATTGTGTATACACCTTCTATTTGTCCCGAAGAAAATCCTTGCAAATGTGACCACTTATGCTCATTTAGAATCATTTTTGGGCCCTTAGCTCATGATTAAGGAGGTCTTCAAGCAATGATAGTTCACCTATCTTAACCATGTGCCCCTATGTTCTTTAAATGAGCTGGAAAAAGTTACTCTTGGCGCTTTGCCCTTTATTCATCACTTGGAGGGAGTATTTTTGATAAGCCATAATGGATCTGTTCTAAATGAAAAATATGCCTTTCCACATAAACCCTCTGTGTGAATGCTTCTTTATATTATTTTGTAGAAGTGACTTGAAACAGAGATCTTGGTCTACCAATTTTACCATTCGGATGAGGTTGTTTTAATCAACATTATAACCTCTGATTTATCCTTTGAAGGAAGTTTTCATAAACATAGAATCTAAGGCTTTTAACACCCGCATGTCATCCTTTTTTCTTGTGATATGACAAAGGTCATTCAATCTATGAACTCTCATTTGTTTCACCATTGTTTCTCAATTGGTCTTACCAACAGAGACTTTATCAAACACAACATTTTAAACCCCTGCTATGCATTCTCTCGTTCATATTTGGAGGAGGTGGCACAAAAACAACTTCGAAGCCACTTAAAAACATGCTGACCCTCTACTTATTAGTGTAGGAGGTCACAACAATGTGTCTTTTACCCTCTACTCTTTGAAGGAGGTTTCTATCACTGTGTTTCGACCCTCTACTTATTATTTGAAGGAGGTCCTATTAAACACAAAATCTTCATCCATTTCAACATTGTACCTTGCTCGTATGTTTGTTTGAAGAATGCCAATAGGAAAAAAAGTGGAATTTGACATTTATCATTGATAAAATCTCTTGAAACTGATGTCCTCTTGCTTTATGAGGCCTTGTTTGAGATGCATATATCCTTTTGTAAAATATCACTTGTGAACACAAGACCGGAAGAAATGTGATTTGTATATGGAGAGTGTTTGCTACTAGATATCATTGAGCTATTTTTTTCCCTTTACCCTGTGTTTTTCGAGGTATATTGAAATTTCCTTTGACTAATTTTTTCACATCCCAGAGTTCAAAGTAACATAAGAGGAAAACTGTCTTCTCATGCCCTACATGATGATGCCCTCTCGGGAAAGATTAGGCGACCCCTTCTTTTGGAGGAGATTATGGAGCATCGCTAATCGAGCATCACTCGATCTTTTGTATTCATATGACTTGGAGAATGATACTCTGTTCTTCGAGAAACTTTTGGATTTAAAACCATATATATTAGTCTGCTCTTTACTCATTTCACTTCATTTTCTTCATTGATGGCAAAACCCATTTCAATAAGAGGGACCTCGTTTGAACTTGTCCCTTTGCTCCTATTTTCCTACGTGATCATCATTCAATTACACCCCCTGCAGATGATGTAAAAACATATGCTTTTGAACCTTGGAGAGCTCCTTTGGTGTTTCATGGAGATTTTTCCTAATCTAAGCATATTTCTTCGAACAGATGAACATCCTCATCTTTTCCTGATTTGGATCTTTGTTGAAATTCTTCCGAAATGAGACAAAGTGACCTCTTAGTGGTGTGCGACCTATGGATAGACCAAGGCTTGTTCTACGAGAATAGGAAATAATTCATGGTTGACTGGTACTAGATAGAGGCCTTTTTTGGCCTAGGATATCTTAGCCAAGGAAAAACTCCCTAAACACCACTATCTAACTTAGGGACAATTTTCATAGATTCACGAGTGTTTTCTTAGGCATGATCGGATTTGTCATATGACAAGACAATCGAGGGATAGAGTAGCAGACACTTTTTCAACCTTTGGATAGTGAATGGCATGAGAAACAAGGGAAAATGATAGCAAATAATCACGGCTATGATAGCTATAGACGGGGAGACTTTGTCTGAAGCAAGATAAGTCTTGAAAACTCGGAGATTGTTCTCATCATAGACGCGACGGAAGGGGTAGGAGGACAAAAAATTGTTTTGGGATGTTTTCTAGATGAAAAATTGATAGTTTGTGGTTAGCTTCTGAAAACTCAGCTAAGGAAACTAATCATCAATAATAAGTAAAAAATACTGATGACTAACGAGAGACCATCTATCATTTCATTTGGAGTAAATGTGACTATGATCATTAACATCAAATGGGTATGTGTATAAGAATAATATTTATGATTTTCTAATTGCTATATCGAGATTAACTCAAAATACCAACTTGAGGTGTCTAGTTAAACATAATGCTTGCAAATGCTTGGGGACGCCACCAATTTTTCCCTAAATTTCTAGAAATGTGTTATTTCCCATACATATTTAGATACAATATATTTATTTTTGACTTTATAGTCATATCATTAATAATGATATAAATTTCGATATAATATTTTAATAGATATATATTAACAAAAAAAGTCATGATCCACTAGATTGGGTGAGGTGGTGAGGTGGGACACAATAAGGCAATCACCACCTCACACAATCGGGGATGGTGAAGTGTTGCATGCTATGCATTAAAATATATTTCTTTTTTACTTGATAGTCATATTATTAATAATGATATAAATTTGGATATAATATTTTAATAGCTATATATTAACAAAAAAAGTCATGATCCACTATATTAGGTGAGGTGGGACACAATAAGAAAAATCGTCACCTCACACAATCAAGGATGGTGATGTGTTTCATGCTATGCATTAAAATGGAAATGCGGTCAAGGCATATTGTTTATGGTTTTATATGGAAAGGGATGAGGTATGGAACTGTGCAATAAGGAAGTTTTTTCATTTTGCAAGATGCAAAGACAAAAGGACAATGAATGTAGTGTGTTCTCCATCATTCTCGATGTTGGTTTGACTTGGGACAATCATTGCCCTCAACCTCGGATGGGATTTAATATCATTGTGGTCTTCTCTCGATGTGGTCTATGTGAAATTTCCTATGTGAAATTTACACGTAACTGCAACAACTAGAAACTTATCTCCTAACTTATGCGGTTTATTTTTCTTCTATTAAGTATTAAGAATAAATAATGATAAACTCATACTACGAGTTCTTCACAAATAAAATACATTGTGGAACATAAAATAATAGAACTAAGAAAATAATGTGCACACACAATAGTCTTGAAACTCGTTATTTTTCGACAACCATCCCTAAAAAACCCGAAGGGAAAAACTAGTGCAAACTGAGATGAGGGTTTTATTATTATTCGAAAATTTGAAAAAATATTACAACTACTTGCCTTTATGGTTAAGCTATGAAAATTTTGTCACATCTGGAAAATAACTAGAAAACCCTTTTCCCTCTAGCAAATCGATCTAGCCTCCTCTTGGCCACTCGAACTCCTCTCTAGTACTAACATTATGCCGGGAATGTGCACTGTAGCCTCTAGGAAATTCACACAACCTTCGAGATTCCTCCGTGCAAGTCATCCATCCTCCCTCTACCTCCTTAAGCTACTCGCACCTCCCTTCAACAACTCTCCCTACAACTAGAAGTGATATACTATTCATGCAACTCACATTGGGGAAGCGGCTACTCACACTAGCTAAATAAACCTCCTCTCGTTGGAAATCTCGACCTCCTTTCTTGACCTTAGAACACTACAAAAATCTCGAAGAATTCTCCCCGAAACCCCTTCTATTGACTCTCTCTAGTCGGAACTATGCCTTGTTCTCTACAACCGACCAATTCGCACTACCTCCCTTTCTGTCTTCAATTTTTTTTCCAAAACCTTCGACTTGCTCTTATAATCTCTCCTTATACTCTCAATGGCCACGATCACATCTCAATTGATCACTAAGATCATCTTGACTCCATAAATTCACTTTTTCGGGTATCTCTAGAGAAAAAATCGAGACATCCCTTAATTAATCGGATTTAATTAACCACTTTTCCTAAATTAGACTCATTTCCACACAATGTAGCAAGGCCCTAAGGGAGGGAAAACCTAAGGGACAACTAATATATTAAGTGAAAACAATGGAAAATGACCCACTATCACCTCGGTCCAATGTACTGTTGCTATTTACGGACTTTCAACAATGGGAGGAGTCCCCATAAGAAGGGAATCACTTAGAATAAATAGATCAATGATTTAGGTATGATGTGATTCCACAAATCTCATTCAAGGAGAGACATAATGATGGCTCAATGATTCAAGGAAGCTAAATGCTCTCCAAAAAAAGGCCTAGGAAGATTGCTACTTAGGGTTTGAGATTTATGATAATAATACGTATTCCTAAGATCAAGACTCCAAGTGATGGGATAGGACCTCTCAAATAAGCTCAATGCAATTTTTTTAACACTTCCAAGAGGTTCCTCGCTTCCTTTGAGAGACTTAGGAAATACTTACACTAGACTAGGGTTTTATGAATAATTTTGGGGAAAAAATACTTCCAAGGTACTCACTAGGTCAAGGTAAGGGAGGAGAAAGGGTTTCTCATAAGTTATTCCAAGCTGTCAAAGAAGTCTGCAAGGTGAGGAAGAAGACCTAGGTTTTCCTTCTTAGAGTAGTTGCATAGGGAAAGAGATTTTATTGATGAAACTCAAGCTAATGACCACCAAACATGGAGCATATGTAGTGTTGTACCTTAAGAGACAATCCCTTAGCTGTGATAAGGAATTAGTGCTTAAGACATTATCCGATTATGTCACAAATGAATATATATCTGTCTTTGTCTTATAAACCCTTAAACATTGATTATGTAACCCTTAAATATCAAATCCATGCATGTTACGCAATGCTATATTTCACTTATCTTTGAATTGAATGAAAGGAAGAAAAAAGAGAAGAGGATTTCAATGCGATATGTTGTTTCAAACATAATCTATCATTTTAAAACCACGAAGGATTAAGTAAAGATAAATTTAAAACAGAGGAGCGTAGATTAAGGTTTGTTTAGCTCTTAAATACATATGTATAAAGAGACCTGTTGCTCATTACTCTATTTTATTCACATATAAGAAAACATTGTGTAAACTGGAAAACTTTTTCAGCATAAACGAATGATAGAAACTTGCATACTCATTCATTAATTTTCCATTCTTGAGTACAAAAAATTTGGCTTCAAGGTTCAAAACTCGGAACCTTTTCCTTTCTTGGAATCTTCTTTAAATACAAAATAACAAAAACGAGTTTCACAGCAATGAAACTAATTCTAAGTGCTTTAACTACTTACAATTACGGAGGTACATGCCTCAAAAAGGTCCTATTACAATTTACATGATTTTGAGAAAATAACATAACGTGAAATTGAAAATTCATAATCTATAGGAACGTACCGCTTCGATACGGTTGCTCTGAGTCAACAACTACTTTTTTGTTGAGATGCTGAATTCCTTTTTCTGAGTCCATTGAGAATGTTTTGCACTTTTTCCATATCTCACTTTGGGTTGTTGATGAATTCTTGAAACTATGATATTCCAACTTTGAATGCAAACAAATGCGACGAGTGTGTAGGTATTTTCGTGCGCAGAGTCTTCACCATACATAAGAAATTGAAATGCCTTTGCAAGAAATTAAACACTTGTTTCTCCTTTTTAAAATCTTTGTGTCTTTTCATGCCGTTATCCATCTTGCTTTTTTTCCAGTATTAATGAATCTTCATAAAATTTTCATGACGAATGTTTCCTTTCTCCGTCCAACATGAAGCTAAACCTATTCTTGTCAATTTTTTCAAATGATATATCAAAAATTTTTTCATTTGTCTCTTTGATTCCCGGTAGTCTCTTTCTCGTAACTTTTCGAGAGATCATTCCTAATTATCATCTTATTAACCTCCATGACATAGAAATATCTATCCTTTATTCCAATGTCTTCTAATTCCTCATCCCGACTTGGAATTAATAAAGTTTATGAACTTGCTAGCCCAATTGGCTCTCTTAATTGTTGTTTTCTTATCGGATAGGATCTCTTCTTCATATTACGAGATAAGGCTTTTCTCCTTTGAAACTATATTCAAGAAGTTCCAATTGGACTTAATTTCTGAGATAATTTCACCCCAAATGATATCTTTAGCCTTTATAAGTGAGATATTTCCTTTTAATTTCTCTTTGAGATCTTTAATCTCGGCTTCAACCTTTTGCAAATTCGAGTTTATTACGATCGACTTCATTTCTAGTGACCATATGATCTTTGTGGCCGTTTCTAATTATGCTTGAGCTTGCTTGCGATCTCTTTACGCCATCTTCATTTTCGTGTTGAGTTGAGCAATACGTGCGCAGGGGATCCGTATCACCTATAGGAAAAAACAAAGGTACAAGTATGGCTTTCAATGTGATTTTGTAAAGAGATGGCTGATCTGCTTTATTTTAGACAATTCTTCATCTTTACGCAACAATTGTTGATGGAGTTCCTCTTTCTCTTTCTCCACCTCCTGCCACTTGCTGACCATTGAATGCTCCCTGACAAGTAACTTTATCTTTTTTCCCTCAGTGTGGATATCTCTATTTCAACATTCTCCATGAACTTCTGTATTGCGACTTTGTCACTAGGATCTACACCAAACTTTATGATAATCTTTTTCAACTCCTCATTTTGAGCTGATAAGGCCCTTGAATTGGCCTTCTCCAACTTGATTCTTGATAAATTTTGTTAACATATTTTTTAGCTTTAGCTGTCGTGGCATTGGTCTTAGTTAGATCATTGACAATTAATTGTCCGATCTGCATATGTAGATTCATCTTATCCAACAATGGGATCTTCTTAACATCCATAGCTATATCTACGACATTGAAACCGCTTGAGGATCCAAGATACATCCCCGTTGGATGTGTTAAAGCCATTACGAAAGCCCTGATCCTTCTCGAGATCCATCACGGTTAGAAACCTAGTACGATTAGTAGCTATTTGATGCTCTCCCTCAGGCCTCCATATTAGCTTTTTATTGTTTGATTCTTCTCTTCAATCTGTGTAAACACATGTTTGGTCGAGGGCACCTTTTCTTGGTAAAGCTCATGACCTCTAGGAGAAGAGGGAGCATTTTGCTCTTCATTTAAGTGGAAGGCAAAACCTGGTGAATTTGAAGAATGATCTTCGACCAACTTAGTTCTTTTCTCCTCTCTTGGCTCTTCACCATCTAACTCAACAATAAAATCCTTGCTTCTTTTATTTATCTTTTCGGTTATAATAGGTGTTTGAATGCTTGTTTTTTGCTGAATTTACTTCTCCTGGGTTTTCCAACTTTTCCTGCTCGAGTATGCTTTCATGAGTAAAGCAGTAAATAACCCTTTTCAGCTCTCCTTTGGGAAATCACTCCATGAGGATCATATGACCATTTTTCACCCCGATACGAGATGTGTCTCTTCCAACAACTTAGACACTTCACCAAATGCTTGTCTCATATTTACCACAAAGGGTCCCACACTCATGGGCAACTTATACATGAGACCTTTCTTCATGGGAACAAAATGCACACGATCTACATTGAGACTACGTACGATGAATTCAAGGAGAAAAGCCTCATAGGCACAAAATTTGGGAGCTCGTAAGGCTCAATATTAGTTCCATACAATCTTATCTTAGAATATTCCTCAAACACAAACCAATCCCCAAACCCGCAACTAGGTCCCAAGTACGTAAAACCTCCCTAGCTTTTGGTAGAAAACAAGGGGGGAGAAACCCCCATTCAATATTCTATAAGAAATTGACATATACTTACTTGGGCAAACTTAGAAAACCACTGTTTCATTTCCCTCTCTTCTAATTATGTCGGTCAAAAATATAGCGACTACTTCGTTTGTTGACATCCATTATATTTAACCCCAAACTCATAAATTCTTCAACATTTTGATATAAGAATAAATAAACAATCAATGAGGGGAATTTAAAGGAACTCGTGAGAGAAAAGCTCATCAGCGAGAGTTGACAGAGTCTCTTGCAGAAAGATGGAATATCCCGGAAGCGTCCCTGGTTTCATCATCATTGCGTACATTCCTAATACTGATTTGTCAATTTGTAAGATCATTATATTTGCCCAGAATTTTTTCAATACAACTCGGAACTGGTCTATTCTCGGCATCAAAAATCTCCAAATTGAATTCTTCACCTTCTAGTTGAAATTCTTTTGAATTTGGTCTCAAATGAAACATACACTGAGTTAAATTCTTCTCTCGAAAGGTTTTCAAAATAACTTGCCAATGAGTCTTCGAGAATTGAAGTGATGACTCGTCTTCGAGACAAACGCTTGGCGAATCAAACTGCGTCGACACCGTAGAACATTCTCCCCCTGCGAATTCATTATAAATCACTACGGGATACATTGAAGAAACCGACCAACGAGATAAATTCGAAAAGAAATGAGCTTTTGGGATACATGCGGACGAGATACTTTGGATTTCTTCATGGCAGAAAAAAATGGGGAATTCTCGGCATTTAGGGTTATTTGATGATAAAAGAGGGGATGGTTTACGGAAGACACTCGTGTCTTGGATGCCTCTCTCATTGTCCATGAGGGAAATGTTGCTAGCTCGAACCAGGTGTAGTGAAAATCTCTTGGCCATGGGCATGTACGGACAACGAAGCAATCCGTAAAGTAGTGGAGAATGAAAAGGTGGCGACGACACGGCTCAAACGGGAAAAAAAATTACAAATGATTTGAAAATGTGATAAAGATCAATTTAAAAAAGGCGCGCAAACCCGTAATAAATGTCAAAATGACATGTAAAAAGTCGTTGACAAGGTTTATCGTGGATTATAGTCTGTCTTCCACTTTGCCTCATGACGTCATTGCGGAGGCTCTGAGTACGGCGGCAAACTTTGGCTAGCCCTCGTAATGAATCTACACCGTTGATCGTTGTTTACCCCGCAGTCAAACGAGGTCAAAGCTGCGAGGGCACTTGATTCAATAACTCACGAGCTCTTTTGCGCCTCCGCATTTTATCATTCGGTTATAATATTCAATACTTGCTACTTCCGCTCGAGAGACTTGTTCAACTCTTAAACATGAAACTATAATATACATCCAAATAAAGTTTAAAAATAAACTTAATTTGCATCGAGCTTTTAGAAACATTTCTTTTTTATGTTACGGTATAAAAAAACATTATACTATAGCATATACTTTTTCGAATTTCATATTTTTTTTATTTTTTTTCAAAATAAAAATAGAAAAGGATATGCGGATGATCCACAAGATACGGCTCCACCTGGGGATAGTGTCTTTGCCACGAAACACTAAGAACACACGGATACGGTGCCTTCACTTCGGGCATGCGATCAAAAATTGCTAAATGAAAAATGTACAATGATAAAACCGGATATATACAATGATGGTCAAACAACTCTTAGTGTTGGAAATAATGTTTTAGATATTTCCCATTCACGGTGCATATCTATTACTTCTCCTTCAAGACTTTTCCGAAAGCATGAAGGTATTATTCATCCTCGCCTCACTAATTTTGAACGGACCGTACCACAAAGGATCAAATTTTCCATGTTTCCCTTTGTCTTCCCCTCCGGTATCCCATCTTAATACCGGATCTCATTCTAAAACATGATTTCTTTTGCTTTCTCCGTCAAATATTGTCTTCATTTTCTTTGATAAGTAAGCAAATTCTCTCGAACTTTATTTCTGCTTTCAGTTAACTCCATTACATTATTCATTCTTCTAATCATGGAATTAGGTTCTTCTTGAGCATCTTGAAGGAAAGAAATCACGACTTTCACCAATTGGGTGGGAAACAATGCTCGAGTACCATATACTAGTTCATAAGGTGACTTACTAGTGGATCTCTAGTGGTCGTCCTTGTTGCCCATAAAGCAAAAACTAGCTTTGAATCCCAATTCTTCTGGTTTTCATATATTGTCTTCTTCAAAAATTTTACTAATGTTTTGTTAGAAGATTCTTCCAATCCATTTCCTTGTGGATGATAAGGCACGTAGAATGAGACAATATCACATTATAAGTCCGACGTAAATTAATAAACTTTGATTGAGTTGAAAACTTGGGCATTATCTGTCACAATATTTACCTGGACATCCAAATCTACTAAAGATATTTTCTTCTAAAAACTTCATAACAACCAAATCATTTGCCTTCCCGGTAGGGATTGCCTCTACCCATTTTGTAAAATAACCTATAGTAGTAAGGATCCACTTAAATTACCCACTAGATGGTGGATTGATTTCTCCAATGAAATCCAATCCCCATTGTCTGAAAGGTTCTTCAACAAAAAGCAGGGAGAAGAGGTAAATGGGCTAACCTTTTCTTTTCTACAAACACCGGCATTTTTTGACAACTTCTAACTTTTTTATATACATCGGAAAATACAAAGGGCCAATAAAAACCTGATTTGAGAACTTTATGGAGTGAGTTACCTTCAGTCGTAGTGACCCTCGCACAAACATTCATGATATTCTTTAATTACTTCGAAACTTCCTCCTCTCTGTCAAACATAACAATAACACACCAGAGTAGGATCTTTCCAATATAGCTTTGCTTCAATTATGACATAAGGTTGAGCCTTGAGGTTTAAAGCTCCGTATTTAGCTCTATTTATTGAAGGAGGACAAGAAAGAAAGCATAAATAGTGAATAATATCCTTGTACCAATATGAGCGAAGGAATTTATATTTAATTGCTGAATTTGACTGAATATTACCTGTTTCTCCATTGACTTCCTCTACGAAAGTGCCGATGAAATTAATTCCCGGTGCTTGGAAATTTGACTATGTTAATAATTTGGCCGATCCCAATCCTTTGATCAATTTTTGTTGGTTTAACATCCCAGAGTCGTATTCTTGGATTTTAGCAATCCATTTGCCTCTTTTCCCTTCTACATCGCTTTGTACTAAAAACATCCTTTACAGCGAGAATTAGGAACATATGCTAAAATTTGGGAATGAATAATATAGGTTCCGAATGCTTTCAATAGCTTTCACCGAAGCATATACGTGTTTCTCCAATATATTATATTTTAATTTCGCATCTTGGAGCACCTTACTAAAATATGCTATAGGTTGTTCACACTTTTCTTCATTTCTCTCGTAATAACACAACAAACAAATTGTTGAGGAAGACGTAAATGAGAAAATTTGAAATGGCTTCAAATAATCTGGACTAATTAGAACAGGGTGCTTCTGTAGAGCTTCTTTAATCCTTTGAAAATATTCCCTTGCTTCTTTGTCCCACTTCACCTCGAGCATCCTTTTTTCAACATGTCTATTATTTTCTTGACAATCTCTACATAATTAGGAACAAATATTCTTAGAAAATTAATTTTTGCAAGAAATCTCACGAATATATTTCTTACTTCGAGCGATGGAATTTGTTCGTGTCCCGTGTTTTGATAGTTTGGCAAATCAAAAGACAAGGCAACATCGTAACCAATCTTTAGAGTTACGGGATCTAGTCCTCCTATTCTCGAGAGAGGGATCTCTCGGATGTTTGTTTGCAAAGGTTTATCTTGTGTGCTTAGAGTATTGGTTTTAGACTAGTTATTAAGTGCAGGTATTTTGTTTGTTTGGTTGGGTTGAATTGAGACAGACATAACATAAAAGGTCTAGGAAAGATATATAGGACAAGTAAAATATCTGTTTCATTGGGCAATGGAGCCAAAAAGAGGTCATAACATACTTATCAAAGGATATCGGATATCAAAGGGCAAATCTAACTTGGCCACAGGATCCTTTTTGTTTTTGGAATGAAATGAACGCTAATGATTTGGAAAGAGAATTTTTAATTCTCAACAAAGGGAATTTGAAAGCATAATTTGAAACAATAAAGAGTTCTTTGGTAGATAGGGCTAACCATAAATTCTACAAATCACACCTTTAATGAAACAATGATTTCAAAACAACTTTCAGAGTAAAATCTAAGATTCACGGAACTCCCTATTTCCTCAAAGATTTTATTCTAAAGGACTTTAGAAAAACATATAATATTTACTCGATAATTGCATTCATAGAAGAGGGAACACCTAATACATCTATGATCACAAATTATAACGACCTTTAAGCCAACTTTTTAAGTGAGGACAAAGGGCAAGATCAAAACAGGACCTCCCTCGATTCACTTGTAAGCAAAGAACTTCAAAGGGAGACTTCAATAACGAGCTTTTTAAGTGGCAACAAACAAGCGGGGAGAACCATAAATCATGTCTGAAACAAATTGTTCAAACTATTAAGGAAATAAACAAGCATGAAGACTAAAGGGAAAGATTAAAGCCTCTAAAATACTTCGATAGAAGAAAACATAAAACGATGAAGGATGAACAGGTCTAAGGTGCTTCCAGAGTCATTTCCTAGCCTATTATTTTCTATCCCTATCGTAGTAAGAAATTTATGGAACATAATGGAAACAGGGAAAAAAATGAAACAGTTCGAATACTTCACCAACGACTCAAGCTCATGAATCCAATGATAGAGCCTTCTCGAGGACAAACATGCAACAACATCATCAAGATCTCCAAGACTTCAATTTGTACTTCAACTTCAAAGGACTATGTATTGCTTTCAGAGAGTTTCAATATTACAGCTTGTGATCAATAACAACTAACAACCAACCAACGACTTCTCATCTTCTACATAAGTATTTATAGAAGGATGGGGAGGTGAGATCTCGATAAAAGATCTCCTAAGGTAATTAATACGGATTCGGGACTACTTAGCCTTTTGAGGGGGCTCGATGAAGAAGTTTATAGGTGTTTCTCGTATTAATTGTTTTACAATTAATATCAAAGCTCGATGGGAGCTTTATTTGACTTTGAGGCTCTGTGTCTTGTGTGGAGTAACTCCGCAGATATTTTCTACATTGATTTCCTTACGTGTAGTAACTCTATGGTTTAGTGCCGAGGTGAAACTCGATCTTCTTTAATAACTTCGGCCTCTGTTTGAATGGTTTGAGGCAACAGTGGCTCTGCGTGGTAGCCGGGAAGAAATTGATTAACCTCATATGTGGCGGTGGAGGTTTCTGTTTGATAATCCTTTATGCTTTCTTCTTTAACCGTGTTTTAAAACGGGGATTAGGCTTTTGATAACAGTCTTAGCCATAATCCCCGTAAAAACTGTCTTTATTCCTCTATTCCGATATATTGGGGTCTTCGACACCGATATTCTTTAATTGTGCCCGATTCATGGTGTTGCGACTGAGTGTAGGGTTACGCAGGATGATATGGCATCAATGCCTCACGGATCATCGACGAGACGTGAAATTTACACCCTACAATTGATTTCCTCTAATAAATCGAAAGCAAGAGGGTCGTCACCCTCTCTTTCGAATTTTCTTCGAACATAGCGAAAAGATCATTAAACCCCTGCAAAATACAAACAAAATGTTATAAAACCCGCATATTAGGTCAATCTGCATCGGAAGGAGTGTGGAGGAAGCGGGACCGTTGGATGGCATCATCCAACGGTCGAGATTGATCAAAGGGAGGTGGAAGAAGGATTAAATCCGAGCCGCCGATCGCACAAAGATCGACTGTCAGGAGCAGGAGTTTGAAAGTCAAATGGAGAAAATAAAGAAAATGGAATGAGGACCGTCGATCTCACGGATCGGATCGATGGCGGAGATTGATTTACCTCCCCGTCGGAGCTCATTTAAACATCGGGCATCATAGACGAGTGATAACTCGTTGGATGACCCTACTCCGGATCGGACGGTTCAGGGCGATATCGCTAGGCGTCCGCGCCCGAACGATAATGCGCGATGGACGGCGGTTTTGTGAACAAAGTGGCCAAGCCACATGTCAAGAAGTGTATGGAAACGCCGGCGATTAGGGGAAAACAACTTTTCGCCCAAAGGTGGTGCGATGGATACCATGCGAGTTTTGGGAAACGAGCGCACGGGCCGGGCGAGGGTCCACGGGTTTGATAGGTTCCACACCGTTGGATCCGCAGCATCGGATCGATGGTGGAAAAATGCTCGCATTTCCGACCGGTGGAAAACCTTATAGAAATCATAAAAAACCAAAGTTTTGACAAATAACTTAAGATTTTAATATTTCACGGGCGTAATACGCAAATAATAGGGTTAGGCGCCCGATTATGGGGGAAGTTGGGCGTATGGAGAATGATATGACCGAGGGTTTAAGGGAGGGAGCTTATCACATCGCAAATATTTGCGATGAGCACTTTAGGTAAAACCACAATTTTTGCGATTTGCGATTTGCGATGTGATCGCATCGCGGATATTTGCGATGAGCACTTTAGATAAACCACAATTTTTGTGATTTGCGATCTGCGATGAGCGCCTCCGCAGTTAGCGCTTGGTTTTTATGGCAAAGGCATATGTGGGGGAAGTGGTTAGGACTTAGCCCAAAGGGGCTTGAGTCCATAGTAAAGACTTGTATTTTTTATGCATTTTTCATGGTTTTCAATGGATTGGGGGGTTTTCGAAATAGTTAAAAAAATGGGTTTTTAACTATGGAAAAGTGATTTTCATAAATGGAAGACGAGGATCTATGAAAACGAGGGAGTTTTTTATGGAGAAAAAAGGGAAGAAAATGAAGGTTTGAAAAGGGGGAAAATGATGGTCTTTCGTAGGTATTTTATCATGAATCAGCAGAATTAATGGGAACAACAATGAGGATTTTGGACAGAGGCATGAGGCCTCAAAAGCCTTCAAGAGCCAACAATTTTTTAGTGATAAAATTTGTTCCTTGGAGGCTCAAAAAGTCTTAGCCACCTTTTGTTATAATCAAATATTATAGGTGGCTAACGGTGGCTCCACTTGGGGATGGTGCCTTCTTGAAGGCATCAAGAACTTCGAATTGCATTCTGCGGGAGGTCGACCCATGCCCGATCCATTGGGCTGCCCTTTCTTTGTTGGGATGATCTTCTTTGAAAACATATTTAGCAAAGTCTATAAAAAACAATGGATCTCTCATCAATCAAGCTTTCTACCTACCCAATCCCTACCTGATCTAACATTTTTTTCTTCATTTGAGTGCACTTGGATTGGCTGAACTCTTTCACAACATTTTATTCTTTTTGAAAGCAGAAATATAATCTATTTCTACTCTTTATTTCTCCATGGATTCAGATTAAACAGTTGAATCCATATAATTCTCTACCTAATCTACTAATCATAGGATTAAACGATTATAACAAATTTTTATCCTTTATTTTGCTAAAATAGAAATTTAAAAAAGCATTCAAGTTAGGATTGAACAGTCTAACTTGATGTCAGGTCTATGGCATAAAAAACAAGCTGCACACGACATTTATTCTCGCAGAAAAATTAAATCAAAAATGGAAGGCTTAAAATCTGAAAATTTAAAGCACTTCCTTCATCTCTTTTCACAAATTATTGTTTTGACTTTGTTTGAGTTGTTCTTTCTTTTTCTCCGGGTCAGATTTTGAGTTAATTAGAACCGGATTTTACATCCTCTTGACTCAAAAAAAATAAAATAGATTTGATTCATTTTATTTTTTTAAACTTTAGGTTCAGATTTTGCATGTTTTTTTGAACCTTTAATTTCTATCCTAAATTATCTACCCTGATAAGCCAAGATTAAACAGATTTGGCAAATCAAATTCACTACCCTATCGATGCAGAAAATTTAAAAGTAATTAGTCAAGGTTAGGTCTGTTTGACTAACTAGAAGTGTGTTTTTTAAGGAGTGGCATTTAAGCTTGCACACTTTCATATTTGTGTTTACGGTATGGGGCTATACCTTTCTTGTTTTCATAATCTGCTCCCTCTTTTCTCTTTTTCATTGTTTTTTGTATTTTTTATTTTTCTAACTTTGAATGCAATGGTTAGACTATGATATTTATAATGAGAAATAGAATGCTTTGAAACTTAAGATTCTTGGCGAAGTAATGCTTGAGCATCCTCGCCATTTATAGGACCTCCATACGGATCTTCTCCATTCAATTCTTTCAAGAAAAATTTATTGTAACCCCTCTCAAGCATGAATAATATAGGGGCCCTTTCCACAAGTTCTCAAACTTGCCATGTTTTTCCTTCTCTTCTCTTCTTGAATTCCATTTAAGAATAACATTTCCAACTTGGAAATTTTTTGCCTTAGTCCTTTTATCAAATTGCTTCTTCATATTCTCTTGGACTAACTGTGTTCTTTCATAGACTTCCTCCCTAGTTTGTCGTAAATGGATTGTCCGGGTTGATTCTTCTCTCGCATATCATTGTCTTCAATCGCACTTCTTGAAGGAGTTTCATGATCGGCACTCCCAATGAGGTTGGAAAGACTGCATCCATGCCATAAACTAATTGATAGGGGGGACATGTTTATTGATTTCTTTTTGGTCAACTTATCACCCATAAGGCATGAACCAGACTTTCATCGTGCCATGATTTCGATTTTTTCTCCAATAGCTTTTTAATGATATTAATGAGGATTTTGTTGGAGGATTCAGCTAATCCGTTCCCTTGGGGGTAGTAAGAAGTGGAATGGCCCAAGGTTATGTGGTATTTGTGACAGAAATCAACCATCTTCTTAGATTTAAAAAGTAGCAAACGATTATCAGTTATGATTTTTCTAGGACAACCAAATCTGGATAGGATATTTGTTTTAAGGAACTTGATAATGACAGAATCATTAGCACTCCCGGATGGTATAGCTTCTATCCATTTGGTAAAGAATTCGAGTAGTTGTGAGGATCCATTTATGCTCGAGCTGAGAAATATGGGTGAATTTCCCCAATGAAGTCTAAACCCCATTGTTGAAAAAGGTGCCTCAACTCGATAGGATGCAAAGGTAAGGGAAGGGAGTTTTCTCTTGCCATCAAAGATTTGACATTTATGGCAAGACATGATGAGATTTTGAGTGTCCGGGGAAAAGGGTAGGCCAATAGTAACCCGAGATCTAAGAATTTTGTTTGCTCGTGGCCTTCGAAGAGAGGTGTCCCCCACATTCTTCGTCATGCATTTCATGCATGATTTTTCTCGCATCATCTTCAAGTAAACATTTAATAAAAATTCCAACATCATTTTTCCAATATAATACTCCATCTAATATGAAAAAACTCAAAGCTTTTTGTTTTAGAAATCTAGCTTTAGTTTTTAGAAAAAGAAGGAGGGGCATTTAAATACAAAAGCACATAAATAATGTCGAAAGCATACCAAGGAGAATTTAGAAATGTTTCTTCAATAAAAGGAGCATTAGATTCTTCTATTTCTTCCAACACATCTACCATATTCATGTCCAAGTGCTTGAAAGTTAGATTCAGCCATAAGTTTTTGCTAATCCTTGCCCTTTAACTAGTTTGGTGGGCCTAATTTCTAAGTCATATTCAAGAATAGTTGCAATCCATTTTCCCACTTTTACCATCGGGGTCTTGACTTAGAATTTCCTTGACAACATGTATGTGGAAGAAAAGCAATTATGTGAGAGTGTAAAATACAGACCCTAAAGTCTTTCAATGCTTTCACTAATGCTAAGACTTGCTTCTCCATGATGTTATATTTGAGAGGAGCATCTCTCGAAGGCCCTACTAAAGAAAGATATTGGTTGTTCTTTCCCCAAATCATTCTTTTGAAGTAAAAATGCAGACTATTGTATGTTCGGATGCAAAGGAAAAGATATAGAAATCTTTGGTGAAATCGGACTAATTAGACCCAGTGCTTGAGTAAGAGCTTGTTTGACCGAGCTCAAATGATTCTTTAACTTGGGTAAAGTCCATTTTACACCTACATATTTCTTAAGCATGTTTGTAATGTTTTTTTAATAGCTCAACAAGATTAGGAATAAACCTCCTTAGAAAAATTATCTTTCCGATGAAAAAATTGCAATTCTTTGAGGCTCCTTGGATGGGCTGATCCGCAATATGCCATCTATTCTTGTAGGGTCTATTTTGATTCCCTCTTTTCGAAATTATGTGGACAAATAAGTTTACCTTCTTGGAGACCAAAGAGCGTTTTCTTGGGATGCAATGACAAGCCAAATTTCCTACACTTCTCAAAAAACGTTTCTTAAGTGAATCGGATGTTCTTCATCGCTTTTTGAAAAAACGGTTATGTCGTCAAGGTAAATAATTATGAAATAGCCAATATCTTCAGAAAAGGCTATGTCCATGGCCCTTTGAAAAGTGGCCCCCGCATTCATTAACCCGAAAGGCATTTTGACATACATAAAGGTGCCCCAAGGTGTGGTAAAAGCGGTTTTGATTTGATCACTTGGGAGCACTAACACCTGGTTGTAACCCGAGAACCCATCTAAGAGTGATATCCTTTTAGACCCAACTACCTTCTGAAGTATATGGTCCATCTTAGGCAAAGGGTAGTTGTCTTTTAGGATGCTTTGTTTAAGTTTCGAAAGTCAATACGAGCCCGATATCCCCCGTCTTTTTCCTAACGAAACTAAGTTTGATACCCATTCGAAAACCTAACGAGTACTATAATGCCAAGCATCATGCATCTTTTCACTTTCATCTTTAACTAATGGTAATAAAAGTGGGTTTATTCTCCTTAGTTTTTTGTTTGAAGGGCTTTTGATTTTCCTTCGGGGGGAATCTTGTGCTCGAATGATGTCTGGTATCATAAGATCTCGGATCTTTGTATGCCCAGAGCAAAAACATCTTTAAACTCCTTAAACAAGTCAATGTATCGAGATTTCATATGATTTGAAAGAGTGTTTGGACAATTTAATCATTTTTGGTTCCCGTTAGGGAACCTATGTTGTGTTCTTCTACGTTTGTTTCTACAAACTCCATTTTTGGTTCTTTGGCTACATCATTAAAGTTGAAAAGGTGTTCTAAAGGTGAGAGACCTCTTGGAATTGAACCGTTCTTACATTCTAAAAACTTCCAGTGCCTTTTTGGTCCACGTCGTCAATTAACTCGCTTCAAACGGATCTCGTAATGATTTATATCGTACAGAGTGTGTTATTTCAGACTTTCCGGGGATTTCTTCGATATATAAAACAGTTTTCCTTATGGCTAGTTTCCGATATTGGTATACTAAAATCATTTTCTGATTTCAAGAAATCATCTATGTGTTTGTCGAGTCAAACACCCTGCCAGATGATCCTCATTATTAGGTACGAGCAGGGCCTATGTTTTACTTTTATGGTAAGTCTGTTCATTTATTTTAGGTGTTTGACGATTATCGGGCATTGAAAGCGAGTTCATTTGCCAAATGATTAAACGCTCTAGGAATGAAAATAAGTTCGTATTTTTCAAAGGTTTTCAATAAATCGAGGGCAGCGTTCCAATATTCCCTAAGCCTCGGATTTCTGGCTGAGTATTCTCCTTTGATTTGTTTTATGATAAGTTCAGAATCTCCTAAGATTGATATCTTCTGGGCTTGTAGCTGTTTAAGTAATTGTAAGCCTAGGAGAAGTGCTTCATACTCGGCGATATTATTAGTGCATGGGAAATCCAATTTATATGAAAAACTCTGATTTGTATTTTGAATCCACACACCTGCTCCTGCACTTGTTTTATTACAAGATCCATCAAAATTTATTTTCCAAAGTATGTCATCCTTATTTTCATTTTCTTGTTGCTGTTGATTCTCAATGTTTTGAATTTGATCCAAGGGGAGATTAAATTTTTGTGGTGAACTAATTGGGTCTATGTTCTCTTTATCTTGTTGAGTAATGTTATCTTCATTATATAAGATAAAGGAATCTAAACTCGATTGAATAGAATAGATGGGAGAATTGTTTGGTCTATCCATGTTGCTCACCATGTACTTCATATGAGATTCCCTGTATAGTCTTCTGTTTTGGTTAAAAATGGGAATGGTGGCATAAGACATGTCCATTTGAAGGCTTCCCTGAAGTTTGGCTCCCCAAGATCTTGATAAGAGCATGCCATACTTAGGGGGAATGTCAGCTATGACTATATCCATAACCAGACTCTTCGCACGGATCTGAGCTAGAGTAACACACAAATCTTTGATTAAACCCAAACATTTGACTCGGCTTGAGTCAAAAGAATACAAATCTTTGTATGGTTTAGTAATCTCTAAGCCTAAGCTCTCCATTACCACCTTGGGCATCAGATTGTGTGAAGCTCCTGAATCTAACATGGCATTGTGTAAAATTTTCTCATTTATGTTCAAGCTAACATAGAAGGGGGCGACAACCCCTTCTTGATATTTTCCTTCAACTTCTAGACCAAACAACAGCTGAGGTTTTGCATATGTCAAGTTTAAAGTATCTATAAAACTTCCCAAGTTCAAAGCTTTCAAAACTTGGTTTTTGTACACTTCTTGGGTTACTAGTTCAACTAGGGGGATGGTGACTTTTATCTTGGCAATCTCTCCTTCAATGCTGAAAGGGATAATTGACTTATTTGTATTTACATCTGTCTTTTCAATTGAATTCTTTTCAGCAAATTTGATTTGCTGAACTTTATTTGGACTGGTAATTGTGATAGTTTTATTAGGAACACTAGCTGAAGTGCTAGGGGTACTCTGTTCAACATTTGACTGGACACCTTTGTCTTTATTTGAATCTGGTTTTTTAGTCGAAATGTTGGTTTTTTCTGCTATCTTTTTGGGCTTATTTTCTTCTTTTTTCTTGACAGCAGTGCTAGTGTTCTTATCTTTCGATTTATCTATATTTCCCTTGCTCCTAAGATCATACTGTTTGTGTATCTCCATGATTGCATTTTCAAAACCTAATCTATAGTCATCAGAATCTTCATAGTTGTTTGTATTTTGATCAGAAGAGAAAAAATCTTGTTCTTCCTCAGTGAGGAAAACATCATCCCCACTATCTGATCCAATCAAGTTTACATGGGATTCTTCCAACCTTTCCAACTCTCTATCTTCCTCATATTGATCTACATAGTTTTGTTGGAAGGGAGGTCTAATCTGTTGGTCATTTTCATTCTGTTTGTCTTGATTGTTTTCTCTTCTATAATTCTGATTTCTATTTCGAGGAGCAGCTTGGTTTTGATTTGCTTGTGCTTTCTTAATTATACTCATCTCTTTCATCATTTCTTCCAACATCCTCTCCATTTTTGAGCTTGAAGTAGAGGGAGTGGACTCTTCTTTAAAAGACACTCTCTTCTCAGTTTTCATTCTTGCTCTCTTCTCTATTAGGTTGACTTCCACAGAAAGAGCACCTCTTTGCATATCTTCAAGAGTTGCAAAATCTCTCTCTCTTAGCGAATAGGTCATGTCAGAGTCAAACCCTTCAGGAAACTTGTTTAAAGCTGAGCCTTGTGGAGGTTTTAGTTCTGGGGAAAGTGCATTATACACACTATTAAACCTAGTGCAATAAGCTTGGACACTTTCCCCAGGGTTTCTATGGAGGTTATTGTAATCAGAAAGGACTTGGAGAGGATTCTTCTTCACTTCCCATTTGTTTAAGAAAGTCTGATGGAAGCCTTGGAGATCATTAATACTATGAGGGGCTAAAATTTTAAACCATTTTCTTACATCTCCCCCCAAACTCTGAGCAAATAACCTAAGCTTGACAGAATCATCATCAATTTCATTTCTGTCAAAGTAGTCATTCATTTTGTCTACATGTTGTGATGCAGTTGTAGCATTGTTAGCATCATATAATGGAATTTTGGATTGGTAGTCCTGTGGGAGATTGACTAATGGTACAGGAAGGACTAGGGGAGCATACCATGCTGCCATGATAGGTGGTGGGGGTGGATTTACAAAAGGGAAAGTGGGTTGAAGTGGGGTGGTTTGGACAGTGGATGTTGGGTGGACAGATGTGGATGTACCGGGGATAGATTGTTGAGCTAACCTTGGATGAGAGACACCTAAATTGAGAAGGAAATGTAAATCAGGTGGTGTGGTTTCTCTACTACCAGGTTGTTCACTTTGTTCTGGGGATGAAAGTGAGGACTCAGAATCTATCTGAATTATATCATCAAGTGACCTAGTTCTAAAAGGATTTCTTAAGTCGACTTGTGATTGGTGTAGGGCTGTGAGATTTTCAGGGACTGAATTAGATCTCAAGGGTGATCTGAAAACAATTGAAAATTTTATCTTGGAAGATTTCCTAAGTATACTTTCAGGGTTGTCAACTTCTTCCAGTGGGTTTGGGTCAGGGTAGGCTCTAGTATGAATCTTTCTAGGAGCCACTATGCTATGTTTTTCAGACCCAGTTAAAAAAGAAAAGTTTTAACCAAATATGACAATCTTTAAGAGGCTAACTGATCTTTTCAGAAGAAGGAAAATTTTAATCTTAAAGCCTTCTAGCTGAGTTTGTATGATGCTGTTAAGACTTGGGGTCTTCCCAGTGGAGTCTCAATGTCTATTTTTTAGGATTGTGGAGTCGCCAGGTGGAAATTTTTAGCTCTTTTGGAGGTAAAGGTTTTATGGTCCACCACCAAGTTTATTATGAAGCCAAACTGAAATGTTTTTTGGGTTTTTCTGAGTTATTTTGGTCTTATAGGTTAAGAGAGTGTTCTAAGTCTGATTTTGCACTTAGCTAAGGTGTTCAAACAAACAGAGTTGCTCTTATGGCTTGGTAACTGGTTCCTTCAAGGTTTGATAAGGTTTAACGAGAATCCTAAGGGTTACTTAGTTTGTCACTGATTCAAAAGATCCTATCATGATTACCATTGCTTGGTAGTGCTTGAAAAAGGTTACTTATGTTATACTTAGACAGTGAGTGCTTTGTTTTGCAGATTTTACTCAGTGTCCCACCGTGATCGCCATTATGTTGGAGTCCCATGTTTTGATAGTTTGGCAAATCAAAGGACAAGGCAACATCAAAACCAATCTTTAGAGTTACAAGATCTAGTCCTCCTGCTCTCAGAGAGGGATCTCTCAAAGTTTGTTTGCAAAGGTTTATCTTGTGTGCTTAGAGTATTGGTTTTAGACTAGTTATTAAGTGCAGGTATTTGTTTGTTTGGTTGGATTGAATTGATACAGCAGAACATAAAAGGTTTAGGAAAGATATATAGGACAGTAAAATATTTGTTTCATTGGGCAATGGAGTCAAAAAAAGGTCATAACACACTTATCAAAGGATATGGGATATCAAAGGGCAAATCTAACATGGCCACAGGATCCTTTTGTTTTTGGAATGGAATGAACATTAATGATTGGAAAGAGAGTTTTAATTCTCAACAAAGGGAATTTGAAACAATAAAGAGTTCTTTGATAGACAGGGCTAACCATAAATTCTACAAATCACACCTTTAAGCAAACAATGATTTCAAAACAACTTTCAAAGTAAAATCTAAGATTTGGGGAACACCCTATTTCCTCAAAGATTTTATTCTAAAGGACTTTAGAAAACATATAAGATTTACTGATAATTGCAGTCATAGAAGAGGGAACACCTAATACATCTATGATCACAATTATAACGACCTTTAAGCCAACTGTTTAAGTGAGGACAAAGGGCAAGATCAAAACAGACCTCTCTGATTCACTGTAAGCAAAGAACTTCAAAGGGAGACTTCAATAACAATTTTTAAGTGGCAACAGACAAGCAGGGAGAGCCATAAATTATGCTGAAACCAATTGTTCAAACTATTAAGGAAATAAACAAGCATGAAGACTAAAGAAAAAGATTAAAGCCTCTAAAATACTTCAGCAGAAGAAAACATAAAACAATGAAGGATGAACAGGTCTAAGGTGCTTCCAGGAGTCATTTCTTAGCCTATTATTTTCTATCCTACTGTAGTAAGAAATTTATGGAACATAATGGAAACAGGAAAAAACATGAAACAGTTCAGAATACTTCACCAACAGCCAAGCTCATGAATCCAATGATAGAGCCTTCTCAGGAACAAACATGCAACAACATCATCAAGATCTCTGAGACTTCAATTTGTTCTTCAACTTCAAAGGACTATGTATTGATTTCAGAGAGTTTCAATATTACAGCTTGTGATCAACAACAACCAACAGTTTCTCATCTTCTACTGAAGTATTTATAGAAGAATGAGGAGGTGAGACCTAACAAAAGATCTCTTAGGTCAATTAATACAGATTCAAGACTTCTCAGCCCTTTGAGGGGCTCGATGGAGAAGTTTACAGGTGGACTACTGTATTAACTATTTTTACAATAAATATCAAAGCTCGGTGAGAGTTTTTATTGACTTTGAGGCTCTGTGTAACGTTTGGAGTAACTCTGCAGATATTTCTGCATTGATTTCCTTGCAGAAGTAACTCCCTGGCTGCGCTGAGGAAAAATCTGATCTTCTTCAATAACTTCGGCCTCTGTTTGAATGGTTTGAGGCAACAGGTGGCTCTGTGGTAGCTGGGAGAACTTGATTAACCTCATATGTGGCGGTGGACGTTTCCTGTCTGATAATCCTATATGATTTCTTCTTTAACTGTGTTTTAAATCAGGGATTAGGCTTTTGATAACAGTCTTAGTCGTAATCCCCATAAAAAATGTCTTTATTCCTCTGTTCTGATATATTGGGGTCTTCGACACTGATATTCTTTAATTGTGCCCGATTCATGGTGTTGCGCTGGAGTGCAGGGTTACGCAGGGATGATATGGCATCAATGCCTCACGGATCATTGACAAGACGTGAAATTTACACCCTGCAATTGATTTCCTCTGATAAATCGAAAGCAAGAGGGTCGTCACCCTCTCTTTCGAATTTTCTTCGAACATAGAGAAAAGATCATTAAACCCTGCAAAATACAAACAAAATGTTATAAAACCCTGCATATTAGGTCAACTGCATCGGAAGGCGTGTGGAGGAAGCGGGGCCATTGGATGGCATCATCCAACAGTCGAGATTGATCAAAGGGAGGTGGAAGAAGGATTAAATCTGAGCCGTCGATCGCGCAGAGATCGACGATCGGGAGCGGAGTTTGAAAGTCAAATGAGAAAAATAGAGCAAATGGAATGAGGACCGTCGATCTGCAGATCAGATTGATGGCGGAGATTGATTTACCACCGCGTCGGAGCTCTTTTAAACATCGGGCATCATAGATGAGTGATAACCGTTGGATGACCCGCTCTAGATAGGACGGCTCAGGGCAATATCGCTAGGCGTCTGCGTCTGAACGATAACGCGCGATGGAAGACGGTTTTGTGAACAGTGGCCAAGCCACGTGTCAAGAAGTGTATGGAAACGCTGGTGATCAGGGGAAAACAAATTTTCGCCCAAAGGCGGTGTGATGGATACCACGCGGGTTTGGGAAACGACGCACGACTGGCAGGGTCCACCGGGTTTGATAGGTTCCGCACCGTCGGATCTGCAGATCAGATCGACAGTGGAAAATGCTCAGATTTCCGACCGGCGGAAAACCTTAGAGAAATAATAAAAACCAAAGTTTTGATAAATAACTTAATATTTTAATATTTCACGGGTGGAATATGCAAATAATAGGGTTAGGTGCCCGATTGTCGGGCAGTTGGGCGTATGGAGAATGATATGACCGGGGGTTTAAGGGAAGGGAGCTTATCGCATCACAAATATTTGCGATGAGAACTTTAGATAAAACCACAATTTTTGCGATTTTCAATTTGCGATGGATTGCATCGCATATATTTGCGATGAGCACTTTAGATAAACCGCAATTTTTAAGATTTGCTCTGCGATGAGCGCCTCCCGAGTTAGCGCTTGGTTTTTATGGCAAAGGCATATGTGGGAAGTGGTTAGGACTTAGCCCAAAGGGCTTGAGTCCATAGTAAAGACATATTTTTATGCATTTTTCATAGTTTTCAATGGTTAAGGGGGGGGGGTTTCGGATAGTTAAAAAATGGGTTTTTAACTATGGAAAAGTGATTTTCATAAATGGAAGACGAGGATCTATGAAAACGAGGGAGATTTTATGGAGAAAATGGGAAGCAAATGAAGGTTTGAAAAGGGTAAAATGATGGTCTTTCGGCCAGTCTTTTATCATGAATTAGCGATTAATGGAACAGCAATGAGGATTTTGGACGGAGGCATGAGGCCTCAAAAAAGGCTTCAAGAGCCAACAATTTTTAGTGATAAAATTTGTTCCTTGGAGCTCAAAAAGTCTTAGCTACCTTTTGGTATAATCAAATATTATAGGTGGCTAACGAGTGCTTGTATTGCCTTTGACCCTTGCTGGATCAATCTTCACTCCTTGTTTGGAAACAATATGGCCCAGCAGTTTACCCTCCTCCAGAGCAAACAAATATTTTTTAGGATTCAGTGATAATCCATATTTCCTACACTTCAAGAAGGCTTTTTGCAAATGTTGTAGATGTTCCTCATCAGAGTTTGAAAAAATTGTGACATCATCCAAATAAATAACCACAAACTTATCTCCTACAAATGCAATATCCATTGCTCTTTGGAATGTGGCCCCTGCATTCATTAGGCCAAACGACATCCTGGCATACATGAATGTTCCCCAGGGTGTAGTGAAAGCAGTTTTCTTTTGATCTTCCTTCTCCACAGCAACCTGGTTATACCCTGAAAAACCATCTACCATAGATAATCTGTAAGCTATAGTCACTTTTTGCAAGACAAAATCCATTTTCGGCAAAGGATAATTATCTTTCAATGAAGCCCTATTCAAGTTCTTGAAATCTACACATAGCCTTATCTCTCCATTTTTCTTTCTGACTGGTACAAGATTGGAAACCCAATCTGAATATCTGAGAGGAACAATTATTTTAGCCTGTAGCAATTTCTTTACCTCCTTTTCAATCGGGGCCAACAACAATGGATTGATTTGTCTGAGTTTCTGTCTATGTGGTTTGACTCCATCTTTCAATGGGATTTTATGCTGAATAATATTCTTATCATAAGTATTCAAATCATCATATGACCAAGCAAATACATCCTCAAATTTTTTGAACAGATCTATGTACCTTTGTTTATAGTCCTTCGGAATGCCTTTGAACAATTTGACCATTTTAGGCTCATATTGAGTTCCTAAATTACAATCTTCCACATTCTCATCTTGATGTGCTTTCTTCTGATTCACTGCCACATCATTAGCATCAAACAGTCTTTCGAGAGGTACCAAACCTCTTGGTAAAATATTGTCTTTCAACTGAATAATCTGTTGATCACCAATCTTCTTTTTCAGAATCTTAGACATATCAGCCAAGTCATTTTCATCAGTTTCCAAATCAATCTGATGATCTTCAAAATCTTCAATCATCAACAAAAATTGCTTAATCTGTTCATCATCCTCAAAAACCTGCCAATGTTTGATATTGTCAGGGATCAAAGGTCTGTGTCTCATCTCAATTTCATATCTTAGTCTTGGATTGATTGGAGGTTTGAATGTACTGGCTGCAACTGCTAAAGAATCAGCCATTCTATTCTCTTCTCTTGGGATAAACTGTAGGTTGAAAGCTTCAAAGTAGTTTTCAATTAAATCCCATACCTCATTCCTATATGTTCTTAACCTGGGATGTTTAGTTTGACACAAATTCTTAACTTGTCTTATGATTAATTCAGAATCACCAAACACGGTCATAGACTGAATTCCCATTCGCTTAGCTGTCTGCAGACTAATGATTAATGCTTCATATTCATCTACATTATTGGTGGATTCAAACTCCAATTTGAAAGAGAAAGGTACAAGGTTACCTTCCGAAGATACAAAAATGAAACCAGCTCTGGTGCCTTCTTTAGAAAACGCACCATCAAAATAGAACTTCCAAAGCTTGTTTGAATGCAGCTCCTTATGTACAATGGCTGAAGGGAGCTGCCCTTGTGACTCTTCAGCAAACTCTGCATCTTCATGCAGCATGAAGCAAGATAGATCCTCCTTCTCTTGGCCATAAATAGGTGAATTACCTGCATCTTTCTTGGTAGCAGTTTTTTGAAATCTAGTTTCTCTATACAACCTCCTTTCTTCCCCATTAAAAACAGGAATGATGGCATATGTAAAATCTAGCTTCAAAACTCCTCCAAGCTTTGCCCCCCAAGATCTAGATAATAACATACCAAATCTGGCTGGAATATATGCCACTACCACATCCATCATAATACTCTTGGCTGGGATTTGAGCCAATGAAACAACCATATCCTTAATAAGACCCACACACTTCACCCTTTTTGAATCAAAAGAATAAAGGTCTCTGTATGGCTTAGTGATTTGTAAATTTAACTCTTTCATCACACACAATGGCATCAGATTGTGGGATGCACCAGAATCTAGCATACAATTATGTAAAACAAAATCATGTAACAGAAGTGATATATAAAAAGGAGGGACAGACGAATCTACCTCTTCAACATGAGGCCCAAAAGTAACCACTGGTTTTTCTTCTTGCAGATTTACTATATCGCCTACTTCATCAGACTGAGATAAATTGATAAATTATGCAATCTCCTTCTTATAACCAGGTGTTTTGATTAACTCAAGAAGAGGTATTTGAATTTTCACTTTTTCCAACTCTTTCGAAAAACTGAAATTTTGATTTTGTTTTGTCAACTTTTCAGGTTCTTCTTGATTTTTATTGGAATTTAGACTTTGATTAGAAACAGTAACAACTTTCTCCAAAATATTAGGATCTTTAATCCTTGTTTGAGAAGCCTCAACTTGTTGTTTTTCCTTCTCTTTTTCTTCATTCATGGGCTGCTTCCCCTTAACTGATTTCTTAATCTATTTTTTCTGTAATGGAGTCGCCATTGGAGCAGGTACTGATTCTGATTCTTTTTCCTCATCATCTTGAGTTCTTAACCTCTTCTTTGACCTCAAATCATATTTTTTATGTAATTCTGATTGCATGAAGTCCGTAAACTGTTTGCAATAATCATCCATCTCTTCTTGATCGAATGAAAGATCAGTTTCTTCATTTTCTTCCACTCTTTCTTCCTCAGTTTCTTCTTCTGTTTCATCATCTTCCATGTAGACAGCATAAATTTGAGCATCATATTCTTTTTCATCATCATCATATGTTGAACGGGATGGAGCTGCCTCTATATAAAAAGGTGCTTGCACCTGATCTTGATATTTCCTTTCTCTTTGTAGAATCTGTAGGAGCTGTTTTTTAAATTGGGGATTAAAAACCCCTCTACTTTGTCTTGCAGGATTATTATTATCTATTTCCAACTTCACCAGTTTATTAGACAAATTTTTTATGACTTTAGTCATATCGTTAATTCTCTGATCTTGAGATGAGGCTTCTTCTTTAGCTTTTCCTTTATCTTGAACTTTACCAGCAATGGACATATTTGCCTCAATCTCCAAAGCATCAGTTTGAATCTAATCCAAAGTGGGAGACCTTCTTTCTCTCAATATGAAACTAAAATCTGGTTCAAATGCACCAGCAAAAACGACCCTTGCTCCAATAGGAGGAGGTTTCATTTCCAAAGGCAAACTATTATACAATTTGTTAAATCTTTTCACAAAATCATTCATATTTTCATTAGATTTCTTCTTTATTGCATTGAATTCTGTCAAACAATAACCATGATCCCTTTTTTCACCCCATCTCTCGGTGAAACGTCTTTCTAGTTCATCCCAATTATTTATTGAACCAACAGGCAATCCTTTAAACCATTTCCTTGCCTCTCCACTTAGAGACTGAACAAAAAGTCTCATTACAACATCTAAATGCTCAACATTGAAATTCTCAGCAAATGTGAAAAACAAGGGCAAGTGTTGTTCTGCAGTTATTTCATCTTCACCAGTAAATCTAGGGAGTAACTTAAGATACTCCTGAGGCATTGCATTCATTGGTTGGGGTAGATTTAATGGTGCATATCTATTCATCAAGAAAGCAGGGCTGCCATGTTTATGCCCTGGTTAACTGCTCCTTGAGCGGGGGTTAAATGAATACCAGTTGTAGGTGGGGGTGAATGAGGTGGAACAACTGATATAGGGATTGGTGTATGAATGATTTCAGAAGAGCTGGCAACTATATGAGGTTGAGTTTCTGTAAGAGGGAAAGACACAAACTCAAAAGATTTCTCTTCTAATGTAGGTTCTTGAAAATGAATGGGTGATGGTGAGGATTATTTTTCCGAGAAAATGAGTTTCTTGGAAATATCCTTGGATGAGAAAGTGCGTGAACTGTTGCCTGGTGCAAGCAGTGTAACGTCTGGTGTATCAAATATTTTTGGTTTCTGGCCCTTCTTTGAAACAAGCTTCTCAGGATCAGACAAAACAAGAAACTTTTGCTGAGAGGTATCCGACCTCGTGTGAGGTTTCTTAGGAGCTAGAGCTATTTTAAAACAAACACAGCTTATTATTTCCTCCTCTCTGAACAAATAGAGGAAATGTAAAATAAAACCCAGGGAAAACCTTCAAATCTTCGTTCCCCAGCAACGGCACCAATTTATGTTGTACCTTAAGAGACAATCCTTTAGCTGTGGTAAGGAATCAGTGCTTAAGACATTATCTGATTATGTCACAAATGAATATATATCTGTCTCTGTCTTATAAACCCTTAAACATTGATTATGTAACCCTTAAATATCAAATCCATGCATGTTCTGCAATGCTATATTTCACTTATGCTGAATTGAATGAACGGAAGAAAAAGAGAAGAGGATTTCAATCTGATATGTTGTTTCAAACAGAATCTATCATTTTAAAACCCTGAAGAATTAAGTAAAGATAAAGTTAAAATAGAGGAGCGCACATTAAGGTTTGTTTAACTCTTAAATACATATGTATAAAGAGACCTGCTGCTCATTACTCTATTTTATTCACAGATAAGAAAACATTGTGTAAACTGGATAACTTTTCAGCATAAAAAGAATGATAGAAACTTGCATACTCATTCATTAATTTTCCATTCTTGAGTACAAAAATTTGGCTTCAAGGTTCAAAACTCGGAACCTTTTCCTTTCTTGGAATCTTCTTTAAATACAAAATAACAAAACAGTTTCCAGCGATGAAACTAATTCTAACTACTTTAACTACTTACAGTTACGGAGGTACATGCCTCAAAAAGGTCCTATTACAATTTACATGATTTTGAGAAAATAACATAACGTGAAATTGAAAATTCCTAATCTATAAGAACAGCCGCTTCTGATACGGTTGCTGAGTCAACGGCTACTTTTTGTTGAGATGCTGGGATTCCTTTTGCCGAGTCCATTGAGAATGTTTTGCACTTTTTCCATATCTCACTTTGGGTTGTTGATGAATTCTTGAAACTATGATATTCCAACCTGAATGCAACAATCTGACTGTGTGTAGGTATTTCTGTGAAGAGAGTCTTCACCATCCATAACAAATTGAAATGCCTTTGCAAGAAATTAAACACTGTTTCTCCTTTTAAAATCTGCGTCTTTTCATGCCTGTTATCCATCTTGCTTTTTGCTAGTATTAATGAATCTTCATAAAATTTCCATGAAAGAATGTTTCCTTTCTCTGTCCAACATGAAGGTAAACCTATTCTTGTCAATTTATCAAATGATATATCAAACTTGTTCACTGTCTCTTTGATTCCCAGTAGTCTCTTTTCTGTAACTTTCCGGAGATCATTCCTAATTATCATCTTATTAACCTCCACAGCATAAAAATATCTATCCTTTATTCCAATGTCTTCTAATTCCTCATCTGACTTGGAATTAATAAATTTTATGAACTTCCTAGCCCAATTGGCTCTCTTAATTGCTGTTTGCTTATCAAATACGATCTCTTCTTCATATTCTGAGATAAGGCTTTTCTCCTTTGCAACTATATTCAAGAAGTTCCAATTGGACTTCATTTCTGAGATAATTTCACCCCAAATGATATCTTTAGCCTTTATAAGTGAGATATTTCCTTTTAATTTCTCTTTTAGATCTTTAATCTCAGCTTCAGCCTTTTGTAAATTCAGTTTATTTTGATCAGCTTCATTTTCTAGTGACCGTATGATCTTTGTGGCCGTTTCTAATTCTTCTTGAGCTTGCTTGTGATCTCTTTCTGCCATCTTCATTTTTGTGTTGAGTTGAGAAATTTGTGCTTGGGGATCTGTATCACCTGTAGGAAAAAAAAAAGGTACAAGTATGACTTTCAATGTGATTTTGTAAAGAGATGGCAGTCTGCTTTATTTTAGACAATTCTTCATCTTTATGCAACAATTGCTGACGGAGTTCCTCTTTCTCTTTCTCCACCTCTGCCACTTCTGCAGCCATTGAATGCTCTGCAGCAAGTAACTTCAGCTTTTTCCTCAGGGTGGATATCTCTATTTCAGCATTCTCCATGAACTTATGTACTACAGCTTTGTCACTAGGATATACACCAACCTTTATGATAATCTTTTTCAACTCCTCATTTTGAACTGATAAGGCCCTTGAATTGGCCTTCTCCAACTTGAACTGCTTGATAACTTTTGCTAGCATATTTTTAGCTTTAACAGTCGTGGCATTGGTCTTAGTTAGATCATTGACAATTAATTGTCCAGTCTGCATATGTAGATTCATCTTATCCAATAGTGGGATCTTCTTAACATCCATAGTTATATCTACAGCATTGAAACCGCTTGAGGATCCAAGAGACATCCCTGTTGGATGTGTTAAAGCCATTCTGAACTGATCCTTCTCGAGATCCATCACAGTTAGCAACCTAGTCTGATTAGTAGCTATGTGATGCTCTTCCTGAGCCTCCACATTAGCTTTTATTCTTTGATTCTTCTCTTCAATCTGTGTAAACACCTGTTTGACTGAGGGCACCTTTTCTTGGTAAAGCTCATGACCTCCAGGAGAAGAGGGAGCATTTTTCTCTTCATTTAAATGGAAGGTAAAACTTGGTGAATTTGAAGAATGATCTTCAGCCAACTTAGTTCTTTTCTCCTCTCTTGGCTCTTCATCATCTAACTCAACAACAGAATCCTTACTTCTTTTATTTATCTTTTCAGTTATAATAGGTGTCTGAATGCTTGTTTTTGCTTAATTTACTTCTCTTGGGTTTGCCAACTTTTCCTACTTAGGTCTGCTTTCATGAGTAAAAGCAGAATATCCATTTTCAGCTCTCCTTTGGGAAATCACTCCATGAGGATCATATGACCATTTTTCACCCAGTAACAGATGTGTCTCTTCCAACAACTTAGACACTTCACCAAATGCTTGTCTCATATTTACCACAAAGGGTCCCACACTCATGGGCAACTTATACATGAGACCTTTCTTCATGGGAACAAAATGCACCTGATCTACATTGAGACTCTATCTGATGAATTCAAGGGCAAAAAGCCTCATAGGCACAAAAGTTGGGAGCCTGTAAGGCTCAATATTAGTTCCATACAATCTTATCTCAGAATATTCCTCAAACACAAACCAATCCCCAAACCTGCAACTAGGTCCCAACTGTAAAAACTCCTTGGCTTTTGGTAGAAAACAAGGGGGAGAAACCCCATTCAATATTCTATAAGCAATTGACATATACTGACTGGCAATCTCAAACAACCCTGTTTTATTTCTCTCTCTTCTAATTATGTCAGTCCAAAATATAACTGACTGCTTCTGTTTGTAGACATCCATTATATTTAACCCCAAACTCATAAATTCTTCAACATTTTGATATAAGAATAAATAAACAATCAATGAGGGGAATTTAAAGGAACCTATGAGAGAAAAGCTCATCAATTGAGAGTTGACAGTCTCTTGCCAGAAAGATGAAATATCCAGAACTGTCCCTGGTTTCATCATCATTGCGTACATTCCTAACACTGATTTGTCAACTGTAAGGTCATTATCTTTGCCCAGAATTTTTGCAATACAACTCAGAACTGGTCTATTCTCAGCATCAAAAATCTCCAAATTGAATTCTTCACCTTCTAGTTGAAATTATTTTGAATTTGGTCTCAAATGAAACATACACTGATTAAATTCTTCTCCTGAAAGGTTTTCAAAATAACTTGCCAATGAGTCTTCTGAGAATTGAAGTGATGACTCGTCTTCAGAGAAACAAAACGCTTGGTGAATCAACTGCGTCAACACCTATATGACATTCTCCCCCTGCGAATTCATTATAAAGCACTTACCAGGATACATTCAAGAATCCAGCCAACAGATAAATTCGGGAAAGAAATGAGCTTTTGGGATACATGCAGACATGACACCAGATTTCTTCATGGCAGAAAAAAATGTGGAATTCTCGGCATTTAGGGTTACTTGATGATAAAAGAGGGGATGATTTACGAAAGACACGGTATCTTGGATGTCTCTCTCATTGTCCATGAGGGAAATGTGGCTAGTCGAACCAGGTAGTGAAAATTGCTTGGCCATGGCTGTACAGACAACAGAAGCAATCCGTAAAGTAGTGGAGAATGAAAATGTGGCGACGACATGGCTCAAAGGGGAAAACAATTACAAATGATTTGAAAATGTGATAAAGATCAATTTAAAAGCCGCGCAAACCCGTAATAAATGCCTGAAATGACGTGTAAAAATCCGTTGACAAGGTTTATCATGGATTACAACTGTCTTCCACTTTGCCTCATGACGTCATTGCGGAGGCTCCTGGAGTACGGCGGCAAACTTTGGCTAGTCCCCCCGCAATGAATCTACACCGTTGATCGTTGTTTACCCCGCGGTCAAACAGGTCAATTGCGGGGGCACTTGATTCAATAACTCATGAGCTCTTGGCACCTCCGCACTTTATCATTCGGTTATAATCTTCAATACTTGCTACTTCCGCTCGGAGACTTGCTCGACGTTTAAACATGAAACTATAATATACATCCAAATAAAGTTTAACAATAAACTTAATTTGCATCGAGCTTTTAGAAACATTTATTTTTTATGTCACAGTATAAAAAACATTATACTATAGCATATACTTTTTCAGAATTTCAGATTTTTTTGCTTTTTTATTTATTTTCAAAATAAAATAGAAAAGGATATGTAGATGATCCACAACATGTAGCCTAGACCCTAAGCTTAATGTTTGGATCCTTGGATCCTTGAAAATCCACCTCCCTAAAATTTCACTGCAAGCCCTAGATTTCTGCCCTACCTTTAAGCGATCAAAATTTAGGAGAAAAAAATAATGAGGAAGTCAAAAGTTGATTCCCAAATTATACTGGCAAAATTTGTCCTCCAAGGAAGTCAAAAGTTGATTCCATAACTACCAACCTTCAATAGTTACCTATTATTAGAATATGGAGTTTCATGAAGAAAAATAATATTTCATGACTAGGAACATTCATTGCATGTTATATCATGAGTAACATATCCAGGAGCCAACCAAATAACTTCCCAAAAAAAAAATTCAGCAAAATTATGGCACAATATAACATTTACATAAGGTGCAACAATTACATACATTAGACATTTTCAAGAGAAAATTTTCATCAACAAAATAACTTACAAGATAATCATGCAATATATCCATCCATATTCAAGATAGACATTTCAAGAGAAAATTTTCATCAACAAAATAACTTACAAGATAATAATGCAATATATCCAACCATATTCAAGAAGTATCTCCAAGAAAATATCAAAAATTAGCTGCAAATATCATAGTGCATCCAAGATAATCCAATAGCTTTGGAAGAAAAAGTAAAAGTGATACTCTAATAGCTTTCGAAGAAAAAGTGCAAGTTATTTTACTAGAGAAGAATCCAAATGATGATGATGAGTTCTCACAAAGGAGACTCATTCTACTTATATGAGTCTCTCCTAATTGAATTATCCTAATGATCCCCCAAAATTTTAAAATAATGTGCTAGAAACAATTTTTGGTAACAAGTCAACCAAGTAGCTATTATAAGTTATGAAAAAACCATCCATAAGTGAGCTGAATTGATGGCGTCATGATCTAAAAGGGTTTTTGGAGGGACTTGTTGAGTCCTCTAAGTGTCATGATGTGAGAGAGGGCTCCAATAAAGATGAATTAGGGGATGACCCCTAATTTTCCATGCAAGTCATTTTATGGGGTCCGAAAGTGGGTTTGGGGCACATCTGTTGGTATCATGGGTTTCCAAATGAGGGCTATGATGATGGTGGCTAACCCTCCCATGTCTCAAGGGTGAGACAAACCTCCTCGAGGCCTTGGATCAATTTTCCTGATCATGCGAAGCTTGCTGAGTCATGTTGGTCAAAGTGCATCATCTCACGAATAATGTGGGGCAATGGAGAAGCTATTGAAGGTGTTGAGGGTTCCCATGGAATTAAATGATGCTCTAACACATGATGGAGACCCATGGCCCTCAATGTATCCCCTATAAATGTAAATATGATTTTTTTGGTGGAATTGAGCCCCAGTTGAGTTTCCCAACCCATGATGAAACAACGTGCCAATTACATATAAGATCCTATGTGCTTCATCACCATTAGGTACAATAATTCATTAGTGCTTTTAAGTGAACCAATCTTGTTAATCAAGGACACAAATGAGACTTCATAATGGGATTCTCTTCCAAATTTGGAGCTTTGAGCATGTAATAGTGTTACCTCCCTAGGTAGGAGTGGATAATAAACAACCCTATTAGGCGTTCCCAACCACTAAGGGGAAATATAGGTCCAAGGTACATGGCCCCATTTATGGCAATCCCGGTTATGAAATTGTTGCAAGAAGTAGGGACTGAGGAAAATGAAAAACATCATCGGATTAATCAAATGATCCACCTTCAGCAGATGAGAGATGAGGTATTTCAAAATACCTCAAAACTCCATAACAAGATAAATAAAATCTATGACCGGAAAATAAAGGAAGATAGCTTCAAGGTTGGAGATGTAGTACTCTGCTGGGATGCCAGAAATGAGGATAAGGGTAAGCATGGAAAATTTGAGAATCTATGGAAAGGGCCATATCATATTTTAGCTTCTCAGGGATAGAATGCTTATTTGCTTGAAGAGATGAATGGACAAGAGTGCTTAGGAGGACCAGTCAACGGTAGGCTCCTTAAGCACTATCTTTTCTAAAGCACATTTCTCAAACATTTTCCGATTTCATTGTAAATATCAGTTTAACTTTTCTGCAAGTGTGAAGTAGAGAATCATTGGAGTTCGGAGCCCGAAGTGAAGGCCATGGAGTTTCACTAATTTTCTGCTATTTTGAAAGTTCAGTTTTCAGTCAAGTAAGTTAGTATTGAGTCAATTTTTAGTCAATTTTGAGTTTTTCTTGAGTTAGTATATTTCAACTAAGTTATCAGTATTAAATCATGTTTATTAGTTTGAGTTTTTAACCGTATTGGCCCAATTGATAAGGCTTTATGTTCTATGGTGTTCTTGACACCTCTTTTAGAGCTATCATTCCAAAAAAGGCCAATGTTAGTGTCATTATTTGCATCCTACCATCAATGATAAAAAAACCTCTTTTCATATGATATTAGGGTCTCATTCATAAATTTTTATCATTCCATTAGGTTTTCATTAAAAAATTTAATCTTGATGGTAGCCCTAGCCCAAAAAAATCACTCTTCCTTACTATTTGATTACTTGCTGGCATACTTTCATACCTTGCAGAATGTACATCAGTCATGAGGTCTAAGTCATCATGTCAACATGAAATTAGGTTAATCAAGGTTTCATTAGGTCATTAGGGTTTCCAAGGTCCCAATTAAACTTCATTTCCATTGCATAACACCAACATGTAAAGGGTGATCCAATAACATCTCTTCACCATATGAAGATGATTTATAGAGAGAAATTCTTATTTTAGCATGTAATTTTGGTTTTAAGATGTAATTTTTAATTTTTACTATGTAATTTTATGTCATTCAAAATGTAATAAGTTCATCATTCCTAAGCTACTGTCTCAGAGTTCCAACATGCCAAAGCATCAAAAATGTCAAATTCAAAGATTTCTCAAAGTCACTAAATGATAAATTTGTCAAAGAAAAAATCAAATGCAAAGGTATAGTTTCAAAGTGAAAAGTTAATGAAAAGAAAATAAAATGGGTCCCAAGGCACAATTCATTCAAATGATCTATTATAAAGACCACCACAAGACAAGCAAGAAGCTGATTTTCTCTTGCATCGATTGAGAATACACTCCCTTAGCTCAAAAATTTGAATTGCAAGGTTAGAGGCAAATTTTTTGTGGCGTTGCACTTTCTGGAGGGTGGCGCTGTGCTTTCTCAGTAGGCGATGTGCTTTTAGCAGGCAACACTGCGCTTTTTACTAAGGTGCACTACGCTTCTAGGCAAGGCATTGTGATTTTTCCCAATGAGCTCTCCAAGCACCAAAACTCAAGCACACTCTTCTAAACCTTCAGCAATTGCTTCTAACACCCTTTGGCAAGTAAGTGCATCATTTTTCTTTCCTCCTTGCACTCCTAAGCATTCATTTCATAGTGTTCTTGTTCCTATGTAAAACTGGCATTTGGTCTAGTGAAGAAACCCTAATTATATTCCTTATTCCCAATTAGATGCCCTTTAAAACTGAAATCCCTTCCTACATCATTATTAAACCTATACCTACCCCTACACTACCATTTCCTAGTCCCTAAACCCCTTTCCCCTAAAACCCTAAGTCCTAGGCTTCTAAATTTCCTAGGCAACCACTTCCTCCAACCTGTAATTTAATTGTCATTTCCAACTCCCTTGACATTTCAACCTCCTATCACCTCCCAAAGCTCCATAGCCCCTTCCCCCATATCCCTAAATTTTCCTAGACTTATCCCTATTCCCTAGACCTATCTCCAATACTTATTCCCATCCACCTCATCCCTAGGGACTCTTTGCCACCAAACACTATGGAGGAAGAAAAAGACTATATAGAAGAGGAGGATAGACAAGAAGGGAAGGATAGAGAACATAGAATGTATCACAAAGGAGGAATAATCCTAAGGTTGAAGCCCACCAACCCAAATGAACCGATGGCCTCTCCTATGAATATCACTTGTTTTGAGTATGTAGGTTGCCTTGATTTTTGCAACATGATTCAGAGGGTCCAACATCATTCTATGTTGAGTAGAGTCTTCATCTCAAAACTTAGAGACAATCAGGTGACCCTTGCAGGTGTGACCTTCACCGTATCTACATATATCATTGTTGTTTCCACAGGGATTCCAAACATGGGTGAGAAGTGGTTTAAATCCAAATATTTGGAGGATCAGTATTATGAACCATCCATCAAACCAAGGTACAGAAATGAGAGGAAGAGGGTCTTCCATTTCAACTACCTTCTTGATAGGTATGCCCCCATGATGAAAATCATCATGATGTACTTCTCTTCTGAAGGAAGGTTCTCTCAGCTCTACACATACCATATTAGACTGCTTATGCACTTCACAGGAGTAAGATTGCTCAATATCCCATAGTATCTATTCAGGAGAATAGACAAAATGGCATTCATTGTACAAAAGAGAGACTATGACCAACAGATGAACAACCTCTTCCACCACTCATTGATCAAAATTATTGTACTCCATCACCTTGATCAGTTGAGCATCTCATGGGACACCTTCATTGCCAATGACATCTTCACTGCTCCAGAAGCTTCACATGCTGAAGATGTACCTTCTTCATATCATCCTGTTACATCTATGCCTCCACCTTAGTCCACTTCACCTATTTCATTATCATCACAACCATCATCACCATCTCATGGTCAGATTGGATCCCCAAGTAGAGATATGGTTAGCAAGACTAAGAGGGCTGAATTGGGAATATTGGAAAAGAAATATCAAAGAGTGAATAGGTAGGTTTTTTCCCCACAGATTGTGGGAAAGACCTTGCCTTCTTAATCAACAAAGCAGGTACAAAAGGTCAAACAAAATATGGCAAAGGAAGATGTACATGAGAAGGCCATTCAGTTCATGAGGTGTTGTCGAAAGTAGAGACAGCCTTGAGTTGCGAAATACCAGTGCCTAGGACATCTTATAATGTAGGGAGCATATGATATAACACGGTAAGTTATCAGGAAAGGATCTCATGCTATCTCTTGTAAACAATAAAGGTTAAATTGAATGGGACCAAAAATTTTGGAAAATGAACACAGGGAAAGCAATACTGCAGAGGCAAGGTGTGGAACTCTAATACAAATGCATCAGACAATTCAAAGACAGCTTACTGTAAAGAGGGCCGGTTCAAAAATACCTCACAAAAATAAATAAACAGAAGGTGTGTACTGCGTATGCAAGATGTAAGATGATACAAACCGTCATTGAGCTAATATCCAGGAACACATATTAACATGTAATGGGCTTACAAATTTAAGAATCCACACATGACAATAGCGTTGTAAAAATAACATCCCAAAGAAGCTAATATAGCAGAAGTATGGTTGAAGTGGAAAGTGAAACAGTATATCGTGCCTGAGCCATATTTAAAGCACTTGACTGGTTCGACCATGAGTATCAACTAGGATAAATTCATACCAAAAACTAGTGAGCCACTCGCATTCCAGAAAATGATACAAGAAAGGCAGATGAAACGAAATGAACAATTAAACTAGCACATATAAGAGAAAGTTACAAACTGTGAGACACCAAAGACCAGAATCCTCATTAAAGATGAAACTCCTCCTCACTGAAACCCAACGGGCTCTGTACATTCATATAAGAGTTCCTACAAAATGCATACAAAAATTCTTTCACCTCATAATTTTCTGATAAATCTGGAACCCTCAATAATCTGTTCTTGGGGATTTTTATAGGAGAAAAACTAGTAAAGGGAGTGGATGATGAACATTTAATTTGTCTCATTAAGACAGGATGGCGGAAGCGTTCACGCCCATACTACTTAATGGCTCTGTAGTGTTGTATGTACTCTGTAGCCTGTTTCGGGAGTCCTAGTCAGGTCGAGATTGACCTCGGATGTGTTCTTGAAGTCCTTTCTGGCTGTTTGGAGCTCTGCGCTAGCCTTCTGGAATAAATGAACTGGGTGGAAAATCTGCAAGGCCTCCATGCTTCATAACTGCTGATTGACAGGGGTAGAAACTTCTGTCAGTGTGTTCATCTGTTTAAGGGCTCGAAGAGGCATGGAGGCTTTAATGGGAAGATGTACTACCTGGAGAAAAATGTCCCGCAGATATTCAAATACAAACCTGGTTGTTGCGTGTGCTCTTCAGGTCTTAAAACCGCGTCTTTATCCTTTGAATACGGGATTAGGCTCTAAATATTCAATTTATAGGCCCAAATCTCTTGAATCACTGCTGCTGCTCCATTTGGCCGTTGACAAGATGGTCTCTTTGTGTTCTAAACCACAGTCACTGTGATTATGGAATACAGGGTGAGTTAACCACTCTGCGAAAACCTGCATCATAAAATAAACCAATTATAAAATCTAGGTGGCAGAACAGATGCTTTGAAAACCTATGGAATGGTGGCAAAAATGGTGAGTGTAGGCGAAAACTGGCGGAAGAGACCAGAATTAACGTTGAAACCCAAAGTTTAGCGTTTGGGTGGATTTACAAAGAAAAACGATGGAAATGAATGAACACGGACCCTTTGATGGTGGGACCCAGCTAAGGGGGAGGGCGATTAGCTTTGGGCCATTGGATCGTAGGAGGCGATCAATGGTGGAGGTTAAACGATGCGGTTAAAAGAGGCTCCGATGAAGAAATATGGGTGAAAGCATGATGCGATGTGGACCATCGATCTTGGATCAAATGGATGGTCACGATCGAATCGGCGAATCGCCATTGGGAGAGACAGAGGGTGACATTAAGACTTTTGCGATTGCGATTGGAGCGAAGTTACGATTATGCGATGACCGTTAGATCAGAGTGATAGATCAACGATGGAGACTAAACCGGAGGGGAAGGCCAACGGGCACGAAGGAGCGGAGGGGAATAAATCTGGAACGTCGGATCTGATCGAATGGACGGCCATCATTGGATCGGAGGATCGCAATCAGGGGAGGCAGCGGAGGACACGGGAGAAAATTTTGATTGCGATTGGAGCGGGAATGCGATGAAGTGACTGTCGTCTGATCTGGAGGCAGATCGACGGTTCTGATGAAATCAGAGGAGCGGATGGATAGGGGCGACAGGCGCGGTGCAATTAGCGCCGGGCCGTCGAATCTATTATAGATCGACGGTAGGTAATACACCCGCGCTCCGCAGACCGACAAACGATCACATCGAAGATTTTCAGGAATAACAAAGAAATGCGCTTGCCGCGAGACCTCTGATTGTGATAAGCGCTTATGGGCTTAGCGCCTGGTCTCGGCTCTCGGTCGCATGGTGGGGAAGTGGTTAAAGGGCTGGCCTAAAAGGGGCTTAGCCTGTTATAAGGTGGAAAGTGGGTTTTTAGCCCGTTTTTCATGCATTTTAAGGCCAACAAGGGGTAACGGTAAGGGGGATGAAGGGATTTTCAGCCAAACAAAGGGTGTTTGTGAGGTTAAAAGGGGAATTGGATGATTAATGAGGGATTAATGAGGAATTAGGAGAGGGGAAAAAGGTGAAGAAACAGACGTCAAGTGGGGATGAAATAAGAGGGAAAGGCCTATTTGGCATTCTTCTTCATAAATAGAGAGGCTTTAAAACTGGGAACAGCAGTAAGGATATATCAAAGGGAAAGGCACAAGGAGGCTTCAAGGATGATGTGTTTTCAGAGGGAATGCATTCCTTGAAAGCTCAAAGACAGTTTGACCCCCTTTTTGCTCATCAAAAAATTAATAGGGGGCTAATCATGATCAACATTGGCTCCACCTGGGGACGACACGTTCATCCCTGGGCGTGTCAAGAACTTCGCAGACCACCTACATCATCAATTTTTACAAACAGGAAAGATAAACTTATTCTACTTCTACCCTTATTACTCCATGAGACCAGATTAAACTGTTGGTCTCACATTTTCTCTACCTAAACTACATCTGCTAGGATTAAACTGTCTAGCAGATTTCTTCTCTACATTCTAAAACAGAAATTGAAAAACAACCATTACAGGATTAGACTGTCTGGCTTGCTGGACTTTGCAGAAAATAAAAACAACTAACTACATGCTCACAGAGTGAGCTTTATTGAGCTTTTCCTACCTACCCTACTCTAACTGGACTATTTACAAGTCTAGCTTACAAACATTATCTTCCAATGCAACCAGTCCATCAAGTGATCCCATTACTGGTATGTTCTGCCCATCTCCTTGAGCAGGCCAGATAGGCGGGGCTGCTCCCACTCTTTCTGTTCTTCGTCAGCAACTTCAAAAAAATTTCTTTCTGTCCGCAACATGCTGCTTAAAAAGGCCTTTGATCCTTCCTTAAGTGTTTGCAGGAAATGAGCATAAGGATCATGAAAATATACCTGGTTATGAATATTTGGCAGGCAGGCTTCAACCAGGATCTCTTCTTCTTCCATTGGATTGAGAAGAAGACTCTCTTGGGATAGAGTGTCTCCTTCATCTTCTGAACTGGAGGACTCATTGTACATTGCTGTTGAGTCCTCTTGGAGCTCTGACATGTTTTGCGCTGCTGGAGAATTTGAGCTAATCCGGTCCTCCATATATTCTGCCACAGGATCAATGAACACAGGATGTACACTTTTTTCTTTCAGGCCTTCCATGACTGGTAGGCTGTCTTCATCCTGGGCCGTTTTGATTTCTGCATCTTCCACTGTGTTTTTAATGTGTCTCTTGAGAACCGGATCATCTTCTTCTTGTACTTCGAAAGGCAGTGGAATCTCTTCTCTTTTAGGGGGAGGGGGACTTTCCAAAAATGCTCTCGAGTCTCTGAACTGATATGATTTTTCTTGTGATTTTAGAAATTCGATCTCAGCTTCATATCTTTCAACCACCAATTCTAGAAATATTTTCTTAAGCACGGGTTTGAAACTTGAGCTGAGAAGAATAGCCCATGGAAGGTCCTCCACTTTCAATTTTTCGAAGCCATGTGACATTACATCTTGACACTCTGCTATGAAACTTGGATGCATTTCTGCAAACTGCTCAGAGTCTTCCATTGGTGAAGTGACTTGGTATTTAGCATGGCTAATGTTGTACTACGACATGGTCTCGCAGTGAAGTCTCATGAAACCAAGATAATCAGCGGCCTACTGATCACCAATGGAGTATTTTAATCATTTAGGAACTGTGGAGTTAGCAAGGTGAGGGATCTACAACTCTCAACTCTCCATGCTCACCTATTTGAAGAGTGAATAAGGTTTTTTCGAGGCCCGGGGATTTAACTTTTCTCAACTTCGATTCCCCGGTTACAGCGCCAAAAAGATGTTGTCGACCCTAGAGACAGCCTTGAGTTGTGAAAGACCAGTGCCTAGGACATCTTATATAGCAAGGAGCAGATGATATAACATGGGAGTTATCAGCAAAAAGGCTCTATTGCTATCTCTTGTAAACCAGAAGGTTAATTAGAATGGGACCAAAAATTTCAGAAACTTGACACAGGGAGAACAATACTGCAGAGGCAAGGTGTGAAGCTCTAATACAAATGCATCAGACGATTCAGAGGCAGCTTACTGTAAAGAGGGCCGGTTCAAAAATACCTCACAGAAATAAATTATGAGAAGGTGTTTACTGCGTATGCAAGTTGTAAGATAATACTAACTGTCATTGAGAGGCTATCCAGGAACAAGTATTAACATGTAATGGGCTTACCAATTTAAGAATCCATACATGACAATATCATTTTAAAATAACATCCCAAAGAAGCTAATATAGCAGAAGTATGGCTTAAGTGGAAAATGAAACAGTATATCATGCCTGAGCCATATTTAAAGCGCTTGATAGGTTCTAGCATGAGTATCAACTAGGATAAATTCATACCAAAAACCGGTGAGCCACTCGCATTCCAGAACATGATACAAGAAAAGCGGATGAAAAGAAATGAATAGTTAAACTAACACATAAAGGGAGAAGTTACAAACTATGAGTCACAAAAGACTAGAATCCTCCTTACAGATGGAACTCCTCCTCACTGAAACCCAACGGGCTCTGTACATTCATATAAGAGTTCCTACAAAATGCATACAAAAATTATCTCACCGCATAATTTTCTGAAAATCTGGAACCTTCTATAATCCATTCTCGGGGGTTTTTATAGGAGAAAAACCAGTGACAGGAGTGGATGGTGAACATTAAATTGGTTCATTAAGATAGCATGGAGGAAGCGTCCACGCCCACACTGCTCAATTACCTTGCGTTGTACTTTGTAATCTGGTTGAAAGATCTCTGTCGGGTCGAGATTGACCTTGGATGTCTTCTTAAAGTCCTTCCTGGCTGTTTGGAGCTCTGTGCTAGCCTTCTGGAATTGATGAACCGAGTAGGAAATCCGCAGGCCTCCATACTCCATAAATGCTGATTTTGACAGTCTTTAAGAGGCTTCCGTCAGCATAATTGACTATTTCTGGGCTCGAGGAGGCATGGAGGCTTTAAGGGGAATATGTAATGCCTGGAGAAAAACGTCTCGCAGATATTCAAACACAGATATGGCTGTTGCGTGTTCTCTTTAGGTCTTCAAAATGCGTCTTTATCCTTTGAATACGGGATTAGGCTCTAAATATTCAATTTACAGGCCCAAATCCCTTGAATCTCTGCTGCTGCTACATTTGGCCATTGATGAAATGGCCTCTCTGTGTTCTAAACCACAGTCACTGTGATTATGGAATACAGGGTGAGTTAACCACTCTGCGAAAACCTGCATCATAAAATAAACCAATTATATAATCCAGGTGGCGGAAGAGATGCTTTGAAAACTTGTGGAATGGTGGCGAAAATGGTGAATGCAGGCGAAAACTGGCGGAAGAGACCAGAATTAACTTTGAAACCCAAAGTTTAGCGTTTGGATGGATTTACAAAGAAAAGAAATGGAAATGAATGAACGCGGGCCATTTGATGGTGGGACCTAGCTAAGGGGGAGGGCGATTATCGCAGGAGGCGATCAACGACGGAGGTTAAATGATGTAGTTAAAAGAGGCTCCGATGAAGAAATATGGGTGAAAGCGCGATGCGATGTGGACCGTTGATCTTGGATCAAATGGACGGTCACGATCGAATCGGCGAATCGCAATCGGGAGAGACAGAGGGTGACATTAAGACTTTTGCGATTGCGATTGGAGCGAAGTTGCGATTATGCGATGGTCGTTAGATCAGAGTGATAGATCAACGATGTGGATTAAAATGGAAGGGAAGGCTGACGAGCACGAAGGAGCGGAGCGGGATAAATCTGGACTGTCGGATCTGATCGGATAGACGACCATGATTGAATCAGAGGATCGCAATCGAGGGAGGCAGCGGAGGACATGGGAGAAAATTCCGATTGCGATTGGAGCGGGAATGCGATGAAGCGACTGTCGTCCGATCTGGAGGCAGATCGACGGTTCTGATGAAATCGAAGGGGCGGATGGATAGGGGCGACAAGTGCGGTGCGATTAGCGCTGGGCCGTTGGATCTATTATAGATCGACGACGGGTAGTACACCCGCGCTCCGCAGACGGACAAACGATCGCATCGGAGATTTTCAGGAATAACAAAGAAACGCGCTTGCCGCGAGGCCTCCGATTGCGATAAGCGCCTATGGGCTTAGCGCCTGGTCTCGGATCTCGGTCGCGTGGTGGGGAAGTGGTTAAAGGGCTGGCCTAAAAGGGGCTTAGCCTTTTATAAGGTGGAAAATGGGTTTTTAACCCGTTTTTCATGCATTTTAAGGCCGACAAGGGGTAACGGTAAGGGGGATGAAGGGATTTTCAGCCAAACAAAGGGTGTTTGTGAGGTTAGAAAGGGGAATTGGACGACTAATGAGGGATTAATGAGGAATTAGGAGAGGGGAAAAAAGGTAGAGAAATAGAGGTTTAACGGGAATGAGAAACTATGGAAAGGGGGGCCTCTTGGGCATTCTTCTTAACAAATAGAGATGCTTTGTAACTAGGAACAGTAGTGAGGATTCATCAAAGGCCAAGGCACAAGGAGGCTTGCAGGGATGATGTGTCATCAGAGGAAATGCACTCCTTGAAAGCTCAAAGACAGTTTAACCCTTTCTTGCTTGTCGAAAAAATTAATAGAGGGCTAACATGATCGAACAGGAGGAAGACCTCTATGAGATAGAAACAAATTTTGACCTTGTTGACTTGGATGAGCAGCATGATTAAGAGGCCTCCAATTTTATTATCAAGGAGAAGTATTCCCAAATCAGGAAAATCAATTTTGTGATTTCATCTACGAGCAGGAAAATCAACAACTCAAAACCAAGAAGGAAATCATGGAGATGCAACTTCTCAAAGAAAAGAGAGAAGAAAAAAATGCAAATTCTTTGCTTTATGCGGCTTATGAGAGTTATGGTGAAACAAATGAAAAATAAGAATGAGTGCCAAAAAGGAGACCTAGGAATAGAGGGTTGAAAAGAGCTCTAGAGCTAGAGAGGCAAAAGGAGACTGAACTTTCCAATGAGCTCACCTTAAATGAGCAGTTTGCCATCATGTTCAATGAGAAACATGAGAATTGGCTTGAAAAGGCCAATGATAATCTTGAGAAGCTCCTAAATAAGGCAAAGAAGGATAATTATTTACAGAGGAAGATGGAAAAACACTACTGCAAAAGAAATTAGATTGCAAGGTCAAAGCTCCAAAAGACCAAATCAAGACTTGAAACCCTAACCAAGAAAAATGAAGGGGACAAGCTTGATATCCTTACTGAGGCATCAATAATTTCCTAACATACCTCATCAGCCTACCACAGAATAAATATTGAAGAAATTTGAGAAATTTTGGGAAATTTTGGAAATTTTTGCATTTTTGGCAGTTTTGCACAATCACATTGTCAAAAGCACAGCGCCCTAGGTGCTGCTCTTTTTCTAGGGACCTCCAATGGACAAATTGAAACCACCATTGGATTCATAATGCCAATTACAGTCAGGAAAAAAAATTTACAAAACGTTTTGTAGCCAATAGAGCAGTCAAAAAGTCAAAAAACACCCAAAAAATCACATTTATGCCTTGTATTGGAGGCTAGCGCTGGGGTTTTGATGAGTCTTGGGAGAATCAACTTTTGGAGGGAAAAATAAACACAATTTTGTAAAACAATCATATATATGGAAATTATATAGGATATGATTTCCAATGAGCTATCCCGAGCTCAATTTGGACTCCGGGAACCCCTTCAAAAGTGGAGCTGAAATTGGCGTTGCACTTTTGACAAATTTTCTGAGTTTGCTGATATTTGTAAATTTTCTCTGTTTTTCTCAGTTTCACTTTGGTAAATGAAGTTTTACCAATGTAATTTAATGATGTAAATGTAGTAATTACGTTTTTACACTTACCAAAGGGTAAATACATTAGGTGAAAACTTTTGATGAGATGTAATGAATCAGTTTCCAAAAAGTGAGGGATGAGTTAGTTTGACCTCCCTACGCTCTAGGTATCAGACTAGATTTTGGTGGAACTTCTCCTCCAATGATGGATTCAACCCCTGAGGTTGGGAGAAATTGTTTTGAGCTCTATATATTTTACTATTTGACATGTTTTAAAGGTTGGATTTTGTAGCATTGATCAGAGACTCTAGTGTAATCAGTATTTGGCGAGAAATTGATGAAAGAGTTGAAATTATTTCTTTGGGATACTTTTGGTATGGAAATTTAGCATAGTTTATTCTTATGTCACATATGTATGAATGTTTTGTCTTCATGATCCATTTCATATCTATTATATGATTATTTTCAATTTGATAAGCAGAATACATCTTCTATGCTCTATTTTGGGAAAATCTTCATAATTTGTTCATCTTCTTCAGTTTAGAAAGAATACATGCATTGTCTTGCTATTTCTAGCATCTCATCTATCTAATCCATCCCACTCAATAAACCTAAAGTGTTAGCCTTCCTACCTACCTTGCCCCATTGAATGGATTGCAATCCTAATCTTATTTTCCCTGACCTAGCCTCTTTGACCTAATTCAACCATCCAGCAAACCCAATTCAAACAAACAAACCCATGTACTCATATCTAGCCTAAAACCCTAATTCATCTAGCCCTCTTGGTTGTGACTTTGTGGAGAGAAACCTCTCCAGTTTGGTAGGGATATCTACCAAGCTAAAATATTGGTCTGTGGTTACCTCTGTTTGGACTCTTTCTCAACCTTATAGATCTGGTGGAGTGATAACACGACCCACACAACAGGTTCGCTCGTTGAATTTTCTTTTCAACCACCTTATCCATAAAAAATTAGACTGTGTGAACTGAAACTCATTTTACCCTGTGTTTCGCATTATGGATGGAACAAATTGCTCATGGGTGGATTCATGTAATGCGGTCCAAATGAAAATTAATTATTGGCCCTTGTGACGAAGATTTTTTTCACCCCTTTGGCCTCATGCGTCGATTGGAGAAATTCCACCCAGAACTTAAGTTATTCCAATAATTATTTATTTTAATGGAGACCCTAAGTCTAACTTAGGGAAATTAAATAATTAAAGGGAATTAATTTAAACATGTGGGTGAGAATGTTCTAAGTGATGAGGATCAGGTATTTTCTAATATTAGTCATTTATTAGAGATTAGATCATGACCGTTGATTGTTCATGAGAAAAGTATTAAAGGAAGGCTTGGGTTCAGTTGGAGAACACACACAGAGTGGTAGCACTTGAGCTAAGTCAAAATTTGGGGCGTAGTTTGCTAATAATTTTCGAGTGAGATTGCAGTGCAACGAGGGGTATATTTCCATAGGGATTTTAAATCTGAGGCCGAGAATACAATTTCAGAGAGGAAAATATGTACCAGAGAGGCATGATAGTCCAGTAGGGGTGACGCAGAGGTAGCATAGGTCCAATAGGAGTGATGCAGACCCAGCAAGGCTCACGTAGAGGCTGACGTAGTTATAGAAGGGTGACAGAGGCTAGGAGGGGTTGATGCAGAGCTAGAGGCTACAACACTGGGGTTTCAGTGGGCTGAAAAGGGCTCGTATTCAATAGATCTAGAAGGAGTGACGCAGCCAAACTGAAGGGTGATGTAGTGACTGTGTAGGCACCTATGGGGTTCCTCATCCTTAGCTGAATCAACCATATTTTCTATCTTCGAAGATAGAGGTACATATTTCAGGATTTCTCTATTAGGAAAACCACTACTTTTTCCTTTGTTTGTATTTAGAATTCTTGATAATAATAAAACCCTCAAGAGATGCTACACCATTTTTCCCACATTGGGTTTTTCCAAGGACATTTTTCCAAAAAATATTGTGTTTCCTTTGTCATGTGCACGTAATTCTACAGTACTTGATCTGTATGTATGTGTAGATATGTAGTGTGTTCACTTCCCTGTTTTATGAATATTTCTAAAAATAACTTGTAAATGTAAAACCACAAGTAGGGGAAGTAAACTAGATTTCTGCAGTAGAAATTTCTGTTAAGTAGATTCAAGAATTTACACATAGTTTCAGAGCTATTGCAGATCAGGGGGAGCTAAAGCCATCAGCAAAGTGATGAAGTTTTTGTGACGGGAAGGTGACTGAGACAACACATATCCAGAAAGAGGCAGTGCAACACTAGAGGGATAGCACATAAACAACATGAGTGACACAGAGCCTATCTAGTTGATGAAAAGGCTGATGCAGGCCCATAAGTGTGACACAGATCCTATCTAGGTCATGTAGAGCTGACGCAGGCCCAAGAGGGTGAAGCAGTTCGAGAGGGTGTGACGTTGTGCCAGTTGTCGTGGTTGGAGGTGCATTTTTTTTTCTTCGACGTTGTTGGTGGGGCATTGTTTTTACTGGTGTGAAAAAATGTCTAGCAAGGTTGACAAAGTAAGGGGAAAAATCTCCTCAACAGATCCGATCAGCAGAGTGATTGGAGAGGGTTGATTCGATAGAATTGGTGGAGTATTTTTCAGGAAGGAAATCACTATTGAGAGGGAGCGTATTCTATAGAGGGTTTCTATCACCAAGAAACCTAGAAGCAGTCTCTTGGTGAGAGAGGCAATAGAATAAGGGAGAAGAGCATCCATTTCAACATTTTGAGCAGATATGGCATTGCATGGATTGAGGGATCAGGACAGGTTAGATGGTGCATCTAACTTTGTCATATGGAAAGCCATAATCCTGCCATTCATTAATGAATTTGTATCAAATATCATGCCAATAGGGTTGTAAACGTTTTGGTTGATACTGATCCATTAAAGAAGTATGAGGAAAATAAAGCATGGTCTAAGCACTTGATTATGGATGGAGCAAAGGATCATGTGGCCCCACATATTTCTAAGAATAACATGGCAATTGACACCTGGAAAATGTGGATCAACCTATATCAAGGCATCTCCATCCAGAGGAAGATGCTTCTGAAGAATCAACTATGACTATTTCAGATGCACAAGGGAGAGGAAATTGACCCCTTCCTCATTAGATTGAAGTCAATTCGAGATCATTTGGTTGTTATGGGGGCAACTCTTAATGACGTTATCATGTTGAGGACTGCCCTGAATGCAGTCACCAATGATTGGGAGACCTTTGTCCATTGGGCAAAGCACAAATTCCAAATTGGGAGGACATGTGGGCAACTCTTCATCAAGAGGAGATCAGGATAATGTCCAAGATGGGCACCAGCAACGGAAGAGCCAAGATCAAGGAGGAGGAGGAGTAAGATGAAACTCTCACATCTAAGGGACAACGACAGTAGCAAGGGAAGAAGAAAAAGGACCTCTCAAAGGTTTGATGCTTCAGATGTGGCGAATTGGGACATTTCACCAATAATTGTCCTGAGAAGAAGAAGATCAAGTAAGATTCAGATTCTAAGGTTGAAGGAGCCAAGAGGAATGATGGAAATGATGAACATGTTGCTATGAGTGCTCATGTGCCTCAAGATAAGAGGTGGGGTGACATAGATCTGTAGATTGAAATACAGATGGCGGCCAAGGGGAAAGACCCTTGAGGTGTCCAAACTCTTGGATCACATACGATATACAAGAGCCCTTAATGACAGTAGCAGGATGAATAGAGTTAGTTGGTTCAGAGGATTATGGAGGCACGATGGCAGTGAGGATGCTAAAGACTAGAGCAACATAGTGCAGAGGAAGCATCAACGTGGAAGTAGTAGGGAAGAGGCTGATGGGACTTCAATAGTGCTTACACAATTCATAGCAGCATCAGCGCAAAGCTTCAGAGGTTCAGCGTAGTTTAGCAGCAGAGGGTTCTTTAGTATCGAGATGCAGACAGACTAACTTGCCTGTCAGGAGATTGGGTGATGTCCTTCAGTTGCTTACTTCTCAGCAACTGAGTTGCAATGCAACAGTAAGCAGTGGCAGTGCTATGGGAAGCATGATGCAACATTAAAGAGGGAGTTGCAGTACAAATGAGGTAGTGATTGTGGCAGAGTCATGAGCAGCAGTACAAAAGGTAGCAACACAGTGGATGAGGGGCAACAGGCTGAGCATTAGCAGAACAGGGGACCGATTCCATGGATCAGAGTAACGCTTTTGGAATGAAGTTTTGCTAGAGCACATTCCTCACTAAGAGGGAGTGTTGATTTTTGGGTAGCATCAGATGTGCTCTAGCTCCAAAAATTTGTGGAGGGGATATAACACATGAAATATACAATCCATAGGAATCATTTGGAGAAATTCCACCTGAAACTTAAGTTATTCCAATAATTAATTATTTTAATGGATACCCTAATTCTAACTTAGGGAAATTTAATAATTAAAGGGAATTAATTTAAACATGTGGATGAGAATGTTCTAAGTGACGAGGATCATCTTTTCTAACCTTAGCCATTGATTAGAGATTAGATCATGATCGTTGATTTTTCAACGAGAAAGGTATTAAGGGAAGGCCTGGGGTCAATTGGAGAACACACTCAGAGTGATAGCACTTGAGCTAAGTCGAAATTCTGGGCTGTGGTTTGCTCAGAATTTTCGAGTGAGATTGTAGTGCAGTGAGGGGAAAATCAATAGAGGGATTTCAAATCTGAGGCCGAAAACACAATTGCAGAGAGGAAACGTAGTCCAGGAGGGGTGATGCAGAGGAAATGTAGGCCCATCAAGGGTGACGCATACCCAGTTAGGTTCACACAGAGCTAACAAAGAGGTTGGCGCAGTCATAGAAGGGTGACGCAGGCCAGGAGGGAATGACGCAGAGCCAAAAGCTGCAACGTCAGGGTTTTAGTGGGCTAGAAAGGGCTCGTATTCAGCAGATCCAGAAGGGGTAATGCAACCGCACTAAAGGGTGACGCATCCACACTAAAGGGTGACACAGTGACTACCTAGGCACCTGTGGGGTTCCTCATCCTTAGCCGAATCAGCCATATTTTCTATTTCTAGAGATAGAGGTACATCTGTTGGGATTTATGTGTTGGGAAAACCACTACTGGTGCCCTTGTTTGTATTCAGAATTTTGCATAATAATAAAAACCTCAAGAGCTGTTGCACCAGTTTTCCCGCATTGGACTTTTTCAGGGAAATTTTTCCAAAAAATATTGTGTGTCCTTTGTCATGTCTGCCTAGTTCTTCAGTACTTGATTTGTATGTATGTTTAGATCTGCAGTGTGTTTACTTCGCTATTTTCTGAATATTTCTGAAAATAACTTGTAAATGTAAAAACAAAAGTGGATTTCTGCAATAGAAATTTATGTTATGTAGATTCAAGAATTTTCACACTCTAAGCAGTTATGGATTTATGTGGACCACCCTGTGGCTAACCCTTTTTTTTTCTTGTCTGATGAAATTCGAGTTTTCAGACATGGACTCATTAATATATTTTTAATCCATCATAAATAAAATTTTCATTCTTACCACGAATTTCTTGATATCTAAAATATAGATGCGGTATGCCTTTTCATTCTCACTGTATCCCATCAGAAAACCCTTTTCTGTAGTTTGATCTAGTTTCTTCCTCTTTTCCTTTGGAACATGGCAGCATCCTATGCTATCGAATATCCTGATGTGGCCCACTTTAGGCTTGCTTTCTATGAACACACTTTCGGGAGTCACCTTCCCCAAAGCCCTATTTGGAACTCTGTTCTGAATATAGAATATTGTGTTGCAAGCCTCTGCCCATAAGAACTTGGGCATTTCCTGGTCATATAGCATTTCCCTTGTAGCTTCTATTATGGTATGATTCTTTCATTCTTTAATTCCATTTTGTTCTACATTGTAGGGAGCTATCCACTTTGAATTGATGCCTTCCCATGCATAGAAATTTGTGAAGTGTTTATCCATATATTCTGCACCATTATTTGACCTTAACTTCTTGATCTTCTTTCCTGTAGAGTTATCCACCAACGCTTTGAAATCTTTAAACCGATTAAAGACTTCATCTTTGGTCTTCAGAAAATAGATCCAAATTTTCCTGGAATAATCATCAATGAAGGTGGTAAAATATTTTTCCCCACTGAGAGCTGTTGTAGACATCGGACCACAAATTTCAGAGTGTATTAACTCTAATACACCTTTGGCTCTACTGCTACTTCTTGGAATTGCTACCTTAGCATACTTACCTAGTACACATCCTCTGTAAACATCGTCTTTCTTTATGCTGATTTCAAGAGCTCCTATGACAGTATTTTTGAGAATCCCAAAGGCTCCATGATGTAGATGCCCCATCCTTCTGTGCCATAACTCCTTCATATATCTGTCGTCTGTACTGCCAATCAGGGCCACCGGAGATTCAAGTTGAATCTTATATAGCTTGTGAATCCTTACTCCAATTTGTGCCTTTTTACTCTAGTTAGGATGTTTGACATATACTTTGTCTTGAATAAAGTATAGATCATAGCCCTTGTTCTAAAGTTGAGACACTGAGAGTAAGTTAATCCCCAACCCTTGTACATGCAGAACATTTGTGGCTCGAATCTTGTGGCCATCTTCCGTCTAAAAAGTTACAGTACCTCTCCCGATGGGGGTACATTTTCCTTTGTTTCCCATAGTTATTTAGAAATTAATTCACTCCCCTTGATAGCTCGAAAAACATTCTCAAACCCTCATCATGTGAGTAGATGCTCCACTATCAATATACCAAACATCAGGAGGAGTTGTGCTTGACACACATGCAAGATCCTCCTCTAGTATAGATGCCATTACACTCATGTCATGTTCTGTTTGCATTTCTGCATGCTCTGGAGGACTGCATGAGTACTTATGGTTGCATGAACCCTTCCCTTGGTTCATGTCATATTTTCCCTTCCTGTCAATTGTGTTGCCCCTTTAGATATGCAATTTCTCTAATACCATGTAGAAATTTCTAAATCTTAATTCTTATGCAGAAATTATCACTGTTAATCTGGTTAAGCTTCTCCTACTTATACAAGTTATTAACTAAATAAATTCAAGTTAACATAAAAGAAAAACACAGAACAGATCTATACCAACTCAGATCTAGAATAAGCATATGCACACATAGACACAGTGACACAATTATTTCTGGACAAACTATCTCCGAAAAAACCCAATGTGGGAAAACAGGTCTCTGGCTATTGGAGGGTTCTATTACTAAGAATATTTCTGAATACACAACTCTGGTTTCCAGATCTAGAAAAACCTACAAAGAAAACTCTAGATATGTAGCTCCTGGCTGATCTAGGACCAAAAATAATGACTGATCCACACCCTCAAATTGGATTTATAGAACTCATCCAGATCTAGGCCTAGAAACCCCTGCGCTACCCCTGGAAGACAATGTTGTTGTTCTTGCTTTTTTCTGTAGTTGTTATTGCTGCCATCTGCTACTGCTGCTGCTGCTGCCATCGCTGCCTCTCTCTGCGCTGTCCTCACTGATCTCTTGTGTATTCTAGACCCCCATATCATATCATCCCCTTGATATAAATTCCCTCTCTACAACTGAAACACTTCTGAGAATTCTTAGCAACCATGCCCTAGAATCTCAGCTTAGCTTCAGTGCTCTACCTCAATGTCCTTTACAAATGACCCCAAGCCTTTCCTTTATACTTTTCTCATTGACAAATCAACGACCAAGATTAAATCTTTAATCAATGGCTAAGATTAAAAGAAAGCTTGATCCATGTGACTTAAGATAATTTCATCACATGTTTAATTAAATTCACTTTAATTATTTTATTTTCCTAAGTTTTAACTTAGGAAATACATTAAAATAATTAATTAATTTAATATCTCCCAAAGAAAATGAAATTTCCCAAATCCATTTCTGGGTCTTGTAGATCCAGTGTACTCTAGTCTCTCCAAAAAATTTGGGAGCTAGAGCACAGCTAATGCTACCCTAAATACACAAAATCTCAACACAACAACGGGTAGATCAACAGATGGATTTCAAATCTGAGGCTGAGAATACAATTCCAGAGAGGCAAATCCATACTAGAGAGGTAGCATAGTCCAGGAGTGGTGACGCAGAGGTAATGTAGGCCCAGCAAGGGTGACGCAGACCCAACCAGGCTCACGCAGAGCCATCGCAGAGGGTGACACAGTCATAGAAGGATGACACAGGCCAGGAGGGGTTGACACATAGCCAAAGTCTGTAATGTTGGGGTTTCAGTGGGCCAAAAAGGGCTCGTATTCAATAGATCTAGAAGGGGTGACACGACCACACTAAAGGGTGATGTAGTGACTGCGTAGGCACCTCTGGGGTTCCTCATCCTTAGATGAATCAACCATATTTTTTGTCTCCGAAGATAGAGGTACATATGTCGGGATTTCTCTGTTAGGAAAACCACTACTGGTGCCCTTGTTTTTATTTAGAATTCTTCATAATAATAAAACCCTCAAGACCTGCTGCACTGGTTTTCTCGCATTGGGTTTTTCTAGGGAAATTTGTCCAAAAATTATTGTGTTTCCTTTGTCATGTGTGCCTAATTATTTAGTACTTTATCTGTATGTATGTGTAGATATGTATTGTGTTTACTTCCCTATTTTATGAATATTTCTAAAAATAACTTGTAATTGTAAAAACACAAGTAGGGGAAGTAAACCAGATTTCTGCAACAGAAATTTATGTTAAGTAGATTCAAGAATTCGCACATGGTATCGGAGCTATTGCAGATCAGGGGGAGCTGAAGCCATCAGTGAAGTGATGAAGTTTTTGATGCAGGAAGGTGGTTGATACAACATAGATCTGGAAAGAGGCAGCGCAACACCAGAGGGACAACACAGACCCAACAGGAGTGACGCAGAGCCTATCTATCTAATGCAATGGATGATGCAGGCCTAGAAGTGTGACACAGATCCTGTCTAGCTCACGCAGAGTTGACGCAAGCCAAAGAGGGTGACGCAGTCTGAGAGGTGGTGACGCTATGCCAGTTGCCGTGGTTGGAGGTGCAGTTTTTGTTCTTCGACGTTGCTGGTGGGGCATTATTTTTTCCAGTGCATAATAGTGTCTAGCAGGGTTGACAATGTAAGGGGAAATTGTACCTCAATAGACTTTCTATCAAAGAATTCTGAGATCCGATCAAGGGAGTGATTGGAAAGGGTTGATTCAACAGAATTGGTGGAGGATTTTTGGGAAGTAAATCACCGGTGAGAGGGAGCGTATTCTATAGAGGGTTTCTATCGCAAAAAAACCCAAATCCGATCTCTTGCTAAGAGCAGCAATAGAAGAAGGGAGAAGAGCATCCATTTCGAAATTTTGAGTAGAGATGGCCTCGCATGGATTGAGGGATTAGGACAGGTTAGATGGTGCATCTAACTCCATCATCTAGAAAGCCAAAATCCTATCAGTCCTTGACGAATATCGTATCAAATATCATGCCAAGAGGGTTGTAGCCATTTTGGTTGATGCTGATCCATTAAAGAAGTATGAGGAAAATAAAGCACGGGCTAAGCGCTTGATTATGGATGGAGCGAAGGATCATGTGGCCCCACATATATCTAAGAAGAACATGAAAAATGACAAGTGGACAACGCAGATCAGGCTGTATCAAGGCATCTCCATCCAGAGTAAGATGCTTCTGGAGTATCAGTTGTGACTATTTCAGATGCGCAAGGGAGAGGAAATTGACCCCTTCCTCATTAGATAACAAGGTAAAGGGAAACAGTTCCTCAGCAGACTTTCTGTCAAATAATTCTGAGATCCGATCAATGGAGTGATTGGAGAGGGTTGATTCGACATAATTTGTGGAGGATTTTTGGGAAGTAAATCACTGGTGAGAGGGAGCATATTATATAGAGGGTTTCTATCACCAAGAAACCCAGATCGGGTCTCTTGCTGAGAGCAACAATAGAAGAAGGGAGAAAAACACCCATTTCAACATTTTGAGCAAAGATGGCCTCGCATGGATTGAGGGATCAGGATAGGTTAGATGGTGCATCTAACTTCATCATCTGGAAAGCTAGAATCCTATCAGTCCTTGATGAATATCGTATCAAATATCATGCCGAGAGGGTTGTAGCCATTCTGGTTGATACTGATCCATTAAAAAAGTAAGAGGAAAATAAAGCACGGGCTAAGCGCTTGATTATGGATGGAGTGAAGGATCATGTGGCCCCACAAATTTCTAATAATAACATGGAAAATGACACGTGGACAACACGGATCAAGATGTATCAAGGCACCTTCATCCAAAGGAAGATGATTCTAGAGAATCAGCTGTGACTATTTTAGATGCACAAGGGAGAGGAAATTGACCCCTTCCTCATTAGATTGAAGGCAATTAGAGATCAATTTGTTGCTATGGGGGAAACTCCTAATGATGGTCTCATGGTGAGGACTACTCTGAATGAAATCACCAATGATTAGGAGGGCTTTGTCCATTGGGCAGAGCACAACTTCCAAATTGGGAGGACATGTGGGCAACTCTTCGTCAATAGGAGATCAGGAGAATTTCCAAGATGGGCAGTAGCAATAGAGGATCGAAGATCAAGAAGGAGGAGAAGTAATATGCAGCTCTCAAATCTAAGGGACAGTGGTAGCAGCAAGGGAAGAAGTAAAAGGACCTTGCAAAGGTTCGATGCTTCAGATGTGGTGAATTGGGACATTTCGCCAATACTTGTCCTGAGAAGAAGAAGGGAAAGGAAGATTTATATTCTAAGGCTACAAAAGCCAAGGGGGATGATGGAAGTGATGCTGATGTGGCTATGAGTTGTCATGTTCCTTGAGAGAATAGGTGGGGTGACATAAATATGTATATTGAACTACAGATGGCGGCCAAGGGGTAGGATCCTTGAGGTGCCCAAACTCTTGGATCACATACGATATATGAGATCCCTTAATGACAGTAGCAGGATTACTGGAGTTAGTTGGTTAAGAGGATTATGGAGGCATGGTGGAAGTAAGGATGTTGAAGACTGGAGCAACATAGTGCAGAGGAAGCAGTAGCGTAGAGGTTGATGGGACTTCAACAATGCTTACGTAATGCAGAGCAGCAGCAACATATAGCTTCAAAGGGTCATCATAGTTCAGTAGTAGAGAGTGCTTGAGTATCGAGATATAGCCATACTGACTTGTCTGTGAGGAGTTTGGGTGATGTCCTTCAGTTTCTTACTTCTTAGCAACTGAGTTGCAGTGCAACAATTAGTAGTGGCAATTTTATGGGAAACATGACGTAGAATTTGAGAGGGAGCTACAGTACAGATGAGGTGGTAATTCTTCTCGAGTGAAGTGTTGCTACAACACATTCCTCGCTAAGAGGGAGTGTTGATTTTTGGGTAGCATCAGATGTGCTCCAGCTCCAAAAATTTGATGAGGGGCTAGACACATGAAATATCCAAGACCTAGGAATAGTTTGGAGAAATTACACCCAGAAATTTAAGTTGTTCCAATAATTAGTTATTTTAACGGAGACCCTAAGTATAACTTAGGGAAATTAAATAATTGAAGGGAATTAATTTAAACATTTGGGTGAGAATTTTCTAAGTGATGAGGATCAAGTATTTTCTAATCTTAGTTGTTGATTAGAGATTTGATCATGGCCGTTGATTGTTCAATGAGAAAAGTATTAAAGGAAGGCTTGGGATCAGTTGGAGAACACACACAGAGTGATAACACTTGAGCTAAGTCAAAATTTTGGGGCACGATTTGTTGAGAATTTTCGAGTGAGCTTGAGTGAAGTCAAGGGAAAATCGACAGAGGGATTTCAAATCTGAGGTCAAGAATGCAATTGCAGATAGGTAAATAAGTCTAGGAGGGGTGATGTAGAGGCATCGTAGGCCCAACAGGGGTGATGCCGACCCACCTAGGTTCACACAGAGCTAACGCAGAGGTTGTCTCAGTCACAGAAGGGTGACACAAGCTAGGAGGGGCTGATGTAGAGCCAGAGGCTGCAACGCTGGGGTTTTAGTGGGCTAGAAAGGGCTCTTATTCAGCAGATCTAGAAGGGTTGATGCAACCACACTGAAGGATGACGTAGTGACTGTGTAGGCACCTGTGGGATTCCTCATCCTCAGCTGAATCAACCATATTTTCTGTCTCTGAAGATAGAGGTACATCTGTCAGGATTTCAGTGTTGGGCAAACCACTACTGGTGCCCTTGTTTGTATTCATAATTTTTCATATAATAAAAACCTCAAGAGTTTTTGCACCATTTTTCCCGCATTGGGTTTTTCCAGGGACATTTGTCCAAAAAAATATTGTGTGTCATTTGTCATGTGTGCTTGATTATTCAGTACTTGATTTTTATGTATGTGTAGATCTACAATGTGATTACTTCGCTATTTTAGGAATATTTCTGAAAATAACTTGTAAATGTAAAAACACAAGTAGGAGAAGTAAACCGGATTTCTACCATAGAATTTTTTTTTAAGTAGATTCAGGAATTTTCACAATCTGAGAAGTTATGGATTTATGCGAACCATCCTACGACTAACTCTTTTTTTTTCTTGTCTGTTGAAATTTGAGTTTTTAGACATGGCCCCATTAATATCTTTTTAATCCATCTTAAATAAACTCGGCAATCAAAATTTCAATGCGCCCTCCTTAAATTTCCAACTTGGTCTTTGATTTTTAATGCGACCACCATTCACTTGCTTTTCAGACAATTATAGTCCCTTTAGGAAATTTAACTTAGCTAATATGTCAAATGATTAACCAATCGAAAAAATCGATAAGATCCCATGCATGAGGATAACAGCTCTAACAATACTACTCTTGGGCTCCACAAATAGTGAGCTTAGAATGTATTGAGCTTCCATGGCAAATGATTTGCAGTAAACCTCTGAAGTTGAAACCCCACAGGTGGAGCCAATATTTCAGCTCTAATACCACTTTAATATCCTCAAATGGAAAAATGGCAGTAATACAAGCGACGATAGACTAAAACTACAACAAAATAAATTACACCATCAATACATGAGAAATTGAAGACAAAATATGAGTTGAGCCATTTTATTAATGTCGGGAATTGAGTGAAAAATAGGTGCTGGAATAGGTGCACCTAGGGTGGAATACTTCTCAACCCAAGCTGAAATGACTCTCTGCAACTACCTCTGCGTGACTCTCATTTTATGTAGCTCTACCCAGAAATGTTGTTGTTGGCTGAACTCGGGCTACTCGTTGGGCTACTTCCAGTGCTCAGAAAATTTCGGGAATTGGACACCGAACTCTCCTCAAAAGACACACAAAAACCCGCGAAGTGTTTGTTGAAATCTCGACCCCAGAAATTTTCCCTTTTGTGCTTTGTACGTTACTCTGCTGGGGAAATCAAACTCATGTATGGAACTATTGGTAAATGCCTCCAAAACACTTCGAAAACCCCTAGTAGGAGGTGGCTATCCTCCCCTCTAAATCTCGTTCTGAATCTCCTCTACACTCCTCACTCCCAGCACCCACACCAAATTGAACTGTGCAATCATTGTGTAGCCGTGCCTGCCTCTGCGCAGTCCTCAAGGGGCTATGCTCTCCTAGCTGATGTTGCTACTCCAATATAATATGTTGCACTGCACCAGCCTCCAGACTATATTTAAATGGTGATACTAATCTCATTTGTGAATTCAGGATGAATTCACCAAGGGGAGTTGGTTACTTTCCCAATCTCTCCCAGTCACTCGAGGGGTTCCGTCTTGGGGCTACGAATGGAGTAGAGAACTGGGTTCTCAACCTCACATACGAAAAATGATATCAAATCCAAGTTGTTACCCAATGGACTCCTCTTCTTTTATAGATCTTGTGAACCCTATAGAGCCTTCTATTTTATTATTATTTTAATCATGGAGCTTTTTACTCTCTTATTAAAATATTATTTTTAATGTGGGAAAGAGTAAATTGGTTACCATATCTCCTCTAGTCACTGAAACTCATGTCTAACCATCCCATCATCTATATATTCTCATTTTGGTGCCAACGAGATATTATGCTAAGGTGTTCTATCACATATTCCTTCCAGAATGCCACCTTGAGTGTAATCAATGGAGTTAAGCCCGAAAATAACTCAGTTTTATGAAAGTTGTGGGAATGCACCGAAATGAAAGGAAAACTATGCAGATTATGGAATATACCAAGATAATGCCACCGATCCTTAGAGAAACTTCTCAAAACTCCTCCAAAAGGCCCTTGGGTCCACTGATGACACCAAGGTGTACCTGTGACATGTCTGCTCCCAACTCTGGAATTCCATCCTAAACATGTCATAAGGAACATCAGAACAGGGGATATTACATCTTCACAGAAGGATTATGATATATCCCTAAGAGAGAATCCCACATCTCTTTTCCTATGTTCTTGCTAGATATATGTGAGAATATATGCTCCCAAACTCCATCCAGGATCATCTGTTTTTCCTTAGCCATCTCCTTCCTGAATTATTTCAGTTAATTTGCATTGCTAGGTTTTTCCTCAACATTCTCTTCATAGGTATTCAGGCCATGCTCATCTAACAAGAACATACTGGGCTTTCATATGATATAGTTGGATGCACCATCCAACCGGTGCATCCAACCTGTCCTGATCTCTAAGCCTTGCTAAGGCCATTTCTACAAAAACATGACCTGGGGCAGAAATCACCCTCTTTCACATGCTTGGATACTAGCACTACTATTCGCACTCCTAACTAGAGTGAGAAAATATGGCAACTTCTACTGCCTGCTATCTCTGGATATTTTGGATTTATGTAACTAGAAACCTTATGAGTGAAAATTCCTCTGTGTGCACAATTTCTCTTCCAGCTGACACTGAATCTTCTCTAGCAAACTAATGCAAACCCTTTGCGGCCCAAACCAAGAGTCTTTTATAAGAGAATAATGAGGTGCTCACCTTTGCCTATATTTCACTCGTGACTTTTTTTTCTGTACTTGCGCGCCTCGTGACTGTACAAAGCGATCTCACGTGACTCTCGTGGTTGTATTGGGTGATTTCGCGTGTCCCTCATGGCTGTTATGGCCTAGCCCATGCGACCCTTTAGAAAAATTCTTACTTATTCTCCCTCTGAGCCACGAATTTCTCCCTCTTCTTCTCTGAGCCTTTGATCCATCAACTTTTCTCTGATACCATGTGAAAATTCCTTGAAATTCAGAAACTGGAATTAATTCTTCTAATTGGTAACAATTTATTTTCTATGGCAACCAACGAATTAATCACACTACAATTTCTTCACCATAAAAGATACTACAGAAAATAAAATGATGGAAACTAAGAGATGTGGGAAAATCGGTGCAACAACTAAGGATATTTATTATTATGTAGTAGTGAAATTCTGAGTAATAAATTTGGATGCCAAACTGAGAGAAATACTGACAAAATCAATGGAGGTAAATTACCCTCTTCTCGAAGAAATCTTGACACATACTGACAACTCCAAGAAAGTTGTCCAAACCCTTTGCAAAAGCCCTGTGTCACATCTACGTAGCCTACCACATAGACAACCCAGAACTACTGCTGCTCAAGTCATCTTGCCTATTGCTGCTCTAGAATCAATCCTCCTAGCCTCTTAGAACCATTCCATGCCTTTGAAAACTAAATCCACCTCTAGCTTAGCTAAATATAACTGCCTCTTTGAGGCTTTACGCAGGCCCCACACAACCTCTTGGAGAAATAATTTGGCCTTCTCCCTTTTCCTCTCCGGAACTAGAAAAATTTCTCCAGATCACTATCTTTGTCCCTCTCTATCTCTGTGTCCCCTCTCTGGCTCAAAATCTACTGTTGGCTAGCTCGACCTACCCAAATAAATCACACTACTAGCTCTCTCTTGTGTGTGTTTCCATCTACCCATCGACCTCTTCCTATAATCTCCAGTTGGGACTCCAACGACCAATATTAAAACTTAATCGATGGCTGAGATCACCTCCAAGTTGATTTGTGTGAATATCTAAATAATTCTCACCTTTCTCGATTAATTACTATTAATTAACCAGAACCAGTTTTCCTAAGTTAGAATTAGGAAAAATTTAAATGATGGTCAATTAATTTAATTGAGCTATCTCTAGGTAGAATTTCCAAAAACGATTTCTAGCTTTTGGAGAACTCCTGTGTTTTAAAATTTCCACAAATTTTGAAGGCTAGAACACCTTCGATGCTACAAGAACTAAAAAAATCTATTTCGTCTACCACATATGGAAAAAATTAGAAAAATTAGAAAGTCCTTTGAAAGTATATCTCTTTCAATGTATTCCATGAAATACATGAAACGGTTAACAAGCTCTCAAATAAAAAATTATCATTATAGGAAGACTCACTAATTTAGTGAGTCAAATTAAATAGGACCTCTTCCTAAAGAGGTAACTTTAACCAGTGCAAGGTAGAAGTAACTCTTTTCAAATTGCCAATATAAACAAATATTTCTGATATTTAAAGCTAGTTTATATGCCAAGATATTTATGTGCACGCTGTAAATTTTTGGACTTCTTTTAATTCATCATCCTCATATTGCTAAATTTAGCATTTTATTTTTCTTGGAAAGCAACAAAGTGACTTAGTCATTTCAAGCGTCGAAAAGACAACATAATGTATATTTTAATTTCTACTCAAAATGGAAAAAAAATATTGTTAAAACTTAAATGAACCAATAGATGAACGAAAGAACACACATAATCAAGGTTTTCAAAATTATCTCTCATTTTCTTTATAACATCCAAGAATATAAAATGCATGAATTCCCATCATAAATAAGTTCTAAACTACTGCAAGGGTTATGCCCTACATGATCATGTTTTATTTTTTATTCCAAATTCTCAACACCAGTAGAATTCACACACTAATACTAATGGGAGTAACAAGTATCCCAAACAAGCAACTTAGAAAACAACTATATACATAAAATGATATTAAGGATTTCCTATGGATACTTGAGATGACACCAAACATGTTTAGAAAAGTTATCATTGACATTAAGAAAAGGATTAAAGAATTAAAAAAAAAAAAAAAAATTCTTTACTTGAGTTGACACTGTTATGTACCCTTGGGACAAAAAAAGGCATAAAGATTATTTAAATTATATCTAAAAAAAGCATTTAATTCATCCCAAATAATTTGAAAAAAAATAAAAAATTACAATTAACTTGGGATCAATTAAATAAGACCCAGAGTACACATGTTCTTGTTGTGAAAAAAAAACTTGTTGCAGCATGTAAAATATTCTGCAATGGACAAAATTTTTCCATGAAATAGGATTTAGTTTTCTACCAACATATCTGGAAGGGTATTTCATCCTTTTTCGAATTCCTACAAATAAGAATTTTTATTCTGCAAAGAGTTCTACAACAAATCAAATCATGTAGATTTCTACTTCACAAGATCCTTGTTTCCTTTTTTTTTTCTCTATTTTTTTTTACATTTTAATATAGAACTTTTAGACATATACACATGTATATTTATCTTATTTACAGATAAAGTAAGATTTCTTTGCCCAACCCTAGCTAATTCTTCCCCTACATTTCGTCATCCCCAAGGACTTGGGGACTGTGTCACTATAGGATGTGGGTAAACTCAACACATCCCTTGCATTTTTTCACCAGGGACTTGGTGAGACTTGGTGACTATAGGGGATGGCTAAACTCAATGTAAAAAATGGTTAGATAGTATTGAAAAAATGGTGGAGCACAATTTAATTGAACTTAGACTCAGTTCCACCAAACTTCTAACTACCAACACTTGATAGCTCTATAAGGATAATGTTATGGCATTATATAAAAATAGATTGCACAATAGTTGCTATTTTAAAGGCATATATTAGACAAATATAAACAACCAATAAACCATGCTTTCTTTTGAATGTAATAAGTGGGTAAATTTTCATTACTCACGCTATCCTCATTCAATAGGAGAAAGGAAGAATCGAGACCATCTATCATGGCATTTGGAGTAAATCTTACTATGATCATTAACATCAAATGGGGATGTGTATAAGAATAATATTTATTATTTTCTAATTGTTATATCGATATTAACTCAACATACCAAAACGAGGTGTCTGGTTAAACATAATGCTTGCAAATGCTTGGGATGCCACCAATTTTCCCTAAATTTCTAGAAATGTGTTATTTCCCATACATATTTAGATACAATATATTTATTTTTGACTTGATAGTCATATTATTAATAATGATATAAATTTGGATATAATATTTTAGTAGCTATATATTAACAAAAAAGTCAAGATCCACTAGATTGGGTGAGGTGGGACACAATAAGGCAATTGTCACCTCACACAATCAAGGATGGTGACATGTTGCATGTTGTGCATTAAAATATATTTATTTTTGAATTGATAGTTGTATTATTAATAATGATATAAATTTGGATATAATATTTTAATATCTATATATTAACAAAAAATTCATGATCCACTAGATTGGGTGAGGTGGGACACAATAAGGCAATCATCACCTCACACAATTAGGGATGGTGACATGTTGCATGCTATGCATTAAAATGGAAATGTGTCAGAGCCTATTGTTTATGGTTTTAGATTTAAAGGATGAGGTATTGAACTGCGCCATAAGGAAGTTTTGCATTTTTCAATGTGCAAAGACAAAAGGACAATGAATGCAGTGTGTTCTTCATCATTCACGATGCTGGTTTGATTTAAGACAACTAGAAACTTATCTCCTAACTTATGTAGTTTATTTTTCTTCTATTAATTATTAAAAACAAATAACGATAAAATTATACTCCAATTCTTCACAAATAAAATAAGTTGTTGAATATAAAATACTGTAACTAAGAAAATAATGTGCGCACACACAATAGTCTTGAAACCATTATTTTTGGAAAACCATCCTTGAAAAACCCTGAAGGGAAAACCAGTGCAAGAAATGAGGGTTTTATTATTATTCAGCAATTTGAAAAGTATTACAACTAATTTCCTTTATGGCTAAGCTCTAAAAATTTTGTCACACTAGAAAATAACTAGAAAACCCTTTTCCCTCTAGCAAATTGATAGCCTCCTCTTGGCCACTCGAAATCCTCTCTAGTACTAAACTTCTTCCAGGAAGAACTACAGACTCTAGGAAATTCACACAACATTCAGGATTCCTCCTTGTAATTCGTTCAACATCCCTCTACCTCTTGAAGCTAATTGAACCTCCTTTCAACAACTCTCCCGACAACTAGAAGTGATATACTATTCCTGCAACTCGAATTGGGGAACTGGCTACTCACACTAGCTAAATCAACCTCCTCTGTTGGAAATTCGACCTCCTTTATTGACTCTAGAATAATGAAACCTCCTGAAAAATTCTCCCTGAAACCCTTGCTACTAACTCTCTCTGGCTGGACTATGCCTTGTTCTCTGCATCTGACCAATTCGCACTGCCTCCCTTTGTGTCTTCAATGTTTTCTCCAAACACTTTAACCTTCTCTTATAATCTCTCCTTATACTCTCAATAGCCAAGATCACATCTCAATTGATCACTAAGATCATCTTGACTCCGTCAATTCACTTTTTTGAGTGTCTGTAGAGAAAATTGAGACATCACTTAGTTAATCAGATTTAATTAACCACTTTTCCTAAATTAGACTCATTTCCACACAAGGTAAAAGGGCCCTGAGGGAGGGAAAACCTAAAGGACAACTACTAGATTAAGTGAGAACATTGGACAATGACCCACTATCACCTTAGTCAAATTCCCCTGCTATTTACAGACTTTCATTGATGGGAGGAGTCCCCATAGGAAGGGAATCAGTTAGAATGAATAGATAAATGATTTAGGTATGATGTGATTCCACAAAGCCCATTCAAGGGGAGACACAATGATGGCTGCCTGGAATATTGAGACTTAGGGTTTGAGATTTATGATTATAATAGGTGTTCCTAAGATCAAGACTCAAAGTGATGGGATAGGACCTATCAAATATTCTCAATGCAATGTTTTAACACTTCCAAGAGGTTCTTTGCTTCCTTTTAGAGACTTAGGAAAGACTTGCGCTAGGCCTAGGGTTTTATGAATAATTGGGGGAAAAAATATTTCCAAGGTACTCAATAAGTCAAGGAAAGGGAGGAGAAAGTGTTTCTCATGATCTATTCCAATTTTCAAAGAAGTCTCCAAGGTGAGGAAGAAGAACTAGGTTTTCCTTCTTAGAGTAGTTGCATAGGTCAAGAGATTTTATTGATGAAACTCAGGCTAATTCCCACCAAACATGGATCATATGTAGCCTAGACACTGAACTTAATGTTTGGATCCTCAAATTCTTGAAAAATCACCTCCCTAAAATTTCACTGCAAGCCCTATATTTTTTCCCTACCTTTAAGGGATCAAAATTTAGGATAAAAAAATACGGAGGAAGTCAAAAGTTGATTCCAAAATTATATTGGCCAAATTTTTCCTCTAAGGAATTCAAAAGTTGACTCCCTAGCTTCCAACCTCCAACAATTACCTATTATTGGAATATGGATTTTCATGAAGAAAAATAATATTTCATGGATAGGAACATTCATTGCATGTTATATCATGAGTAACATATCCATGAGCCAACCAAATAACTTCCCAAAAAAATTCTTCAACAAAATTATGGCACAATATAACATTTACATTAGGTGCAACAATTACATACATTAGACATTTTCAAGAGAAAATTTTCATCAACAAAAGAACTTACAAGATAATCATGCAATATATCCCTCCATATTCAAGATAGATATTTCAAGAGAAAGACTTCATCAACAAAAGAACTTGCAAAATAATAATGCAATATATCCATCCATATTCAAGAAGTATCTCCAAGAAAAGATAAAAAATCAGCTCCAAATATCATAGTGCATCCAAGATTAACAATATCTTTGGAAGAAAAAGTGCAAGTAATACTCCAATAGCTTCCGAAGAAAAAGTGCAAGTTATTATACTAGAGAAGAATCCAAATGATGATGATGATTTTTCACAAATGAGACTCATTCTAATTATATGAGTCTCTCCTAATTGAATTATCGTAATGATTCCCCAAAATTTTAAAATAATGTGCTAGAAACAAGCCTTGGTCACAATTCTACCAAGTAGCTATTATAAGTTATGAAAAAGACATCCATAAGTGAGCTGAATTGATGGCATCATGATCTAAAAGGGTTTTTGGAGGCCCTCGTTGAGTCCCCTAAGTGCCATGATGTGAGAGAGGGCTCCAATAAAGATGAATGAGGGGATGACCCATAATTTTCCATGCAAGTCATTTTGTGGGGTCCCAAAGTGGGTTTGGGGCACATCTGTTGGTCCCATGGGTTTCCAAATGAGGGCTCTGATGATGGTGGCTACCCTCCCATGTCTCAAGGGTGAGACTATTACAGGGAAAATTACCTCCTCATCAGCTCAGAGGAGAAGGTAACATGGAAGGAAGTAAATGACCTAGACAAGACCCATTTTTTCCAAGGTAACGCACCCCAGAAATAGCTAGACAAAGTTATAATGCACCTGAGCCATGCAAAGGATGCGTTAATGCCTAGGGTAATGCTCTGTCTTGCCCAAGGGGCAACATTATATGTGTTTGAATGTCAAAAGGGAAATATCCTAGGAAAACTGACTCGCATTTCTAGCTTTTTCTCAAAAGGAATCAGTTCAAAATAGAAACTAAATGGCACAAACCTTTTATTAGGCATTTCCAAACATAACTAAACTCCTATGGAAGGAAAAATCAAGGAAAAGCAAGGACACATCTATATCTTTCCAAATTTGAACAGGTTTAAAGAGTTGGCAAGGTTTGTCCTCTCCATCTCCTATAAATTGGAGCTGTGGGCTCTTGGTCTAAGGTCGAAGGTTTGATGATATGTGGAGTAGAATTTCATTGTTGTAGTGTGAGCCTTGAATATCGATGAAGTTAATTGAGAGATTTCTGCCTTGAGCATCATCACACCCAGATATAGAGAAAGAGAGAGAAAGGAATTGGGAGATTGAGGAGGGCTTGGTGGAACTGACGGTTGTAATCCTCCTTTTCATAAATCAATAGAATTGTATCTGTTTTGTCCATTCGATGCATCAGTGTCACAATTTTTTCTCAATCATCTATGTAGCATGATATGAATGGTTTAGATCTGCATTTTTTTATGTTTCTTATATGCTATTTTAATTGATAAGAAGTTATACTTTTGTAGAGATTACACGGGTGCTTTGATTGATTTCAAGATCTGGATTTGGAGCCGATGAAGAAGGATATCTACTTCGTTGCTTGGTGTTCTCTATAGGATATGTTGTCCACAAAAAGGTAATCCTTTCCATCTCGCTTTGTCAATTATATATATGAGCATGAACATGCATGCAACATATTTTGAACTTTACAACTAATCTAACAGTCTGCCTCAGGCACCGGAAAGCCTTAAGAGGGATACCCAATAACCACCACCCAAGCATATTACCCCTATTATTTTAACATTTTTTGGTCATCTAACCTTTTATCATTAGATGAAACCAAGTACACCATGTAAGACCAATTTTACCCTAAGTAAAATTGCTTTCACTATGTGAAATAACTTAGTAAAACACCTTTATTAAGTTGTTTATGGTTTAAACAGGAAACCCCAAAAGGAAATAATAAACAAATCTATATTTGTTTATATTTCCCGGTCATATTTAACCCAAACCAAGGAAATCAATTAAATAAATCCTTATTTATTTGATTATTTTCTAGGAATAAGTTATTTAAATCCTATTTAAATAATATTCCTAGTTAAATTTGACTAAATCATTTATAAATAATTAAATAAATCATTATTTATTTAATTATATTCCCACCATTTCCCTAAAATAATAAATAAATCATTTATTTATTTATTGCTTATAAATAAAGGAATTGACCCAAGTCAAAAGACCTTTTCCCTCCAACAAATATAATAAAATATTCCTAAAAGGTGATTCTAGAATTTGATTAATAATATTTTATTCATACACCGAGTTCTAGAACACCCCAATATTTTGTTATAAATAGAAGAGTTTTCCCCATTCATTAGTCACCTTCATTGCATTAGATCACCCTGGATCTACTCTTGGTCACCATTTTCCATTTTTGCCTTGTGAGCTCCCATTGAGTTCTATGTTTGTCTGGGTTTTCTACCACAATAAGAGAGAGGAATTTTAGATCTGAAACACTGAGGACTTTCAAGAACCCATCCCATTGAGGAGAACCGAAAAACACCTTTCTTGTTTTCCTCTCAGGTGCCCCCTTTTTAATATAATATAAAAATTCTTTCAAATACATTGTTCTTGTCTTGTCTATTGGATGCATGGAGCCACACTTTACTTTATCTGCTTAATGTCTTTTATGCTTAGATCTGGATTTGTGCAGCATTATTTGGATCACCTAATTGCAGATTTAAAGATATTTGGTAGCCATAATCGATGTTAGGGATATTTTTTATGCGTAGCTAAAGTGGTCTTTTACGACGAAAGATTCATACTAACAATTGGCGACTCCACACGGGTTTTCTTTTGCGATCGCTGTCGTTTTATATATTCCTACATATCCAGCTATTTCAGACCCTAGGTTTTCTCTTCCATTTTCTGTTTTTCCTATTTTTATGGTGCTTTTCACCTCTAAAACCCTCAAACATTAAAATTTTTAACTTCCGTGTGTTTCTGGCCCTATTGCGCAGGTGACAGACATCAGCCGCAGCTGAGACGACAGCTTTTTCACAAGCTGCCATGAGAGACTCGAGATCTGCTGGGCACATATCGGCCCAAAAGCTGTGACCTAGCCTTGAGTTCCCTAAAATTTTCTGCCCCAAAACGTGACCTGGACTCAAAACAAAGTCGAACACTGCGACACCCACTTTTAACGATTTTCTAGCACTTTTAAGGTTTGTCGAAGCACCCTCGAAAGTTTCTGACCTCCTGCTACCGCCGTTTAGACCTGTTTCTGATCTGTTTCACTCAAATAAGTGGGAATATTTCCCCTCAGGGCTCTAGTACCCTCCACTTTTTGTGGGAGAGTTTTCACTGTTTCAGAAGTCTGAATTTCCAGAGTTTCATCCTTATTTCTTTCAGATCTGATACCTCATTTTCAGATCCCTACAAATCAGCTCTTATCCCTTTCAAATCACCTCATATAGTTTTGTTTGGGTTCATTCTAGGGCCGCCTCCTTGTCCCTTCTACCTTTAGATGATCCCCTCCTTTCTAGCAACAACCTTGCCTCTGCCTCTTTGTTGTTCTCTACACCTCTTTTCAGCAGAGTTCCCCTTTAGATCCCCATCCCTCCCGACCTTAGATCTATTGGCCTCGTTTTAGCGTGCTTTGATTAGATTTTTTCCCTCTTATAGACTAGTTTTGAGAGACCCGCCTTCTTGGGTTAGATTGATGCATTGTTAGCTGTTAATTTCTGTTCTTTCAGTCTTATTTATTGCAGATTTATTTTCAGTTACGCAGCACACTTTTTCTTTTACTCTCAAAACGTTTGGGTTTAATACATTAAAATTAACGCATGCCACACACTGACCCTAAGTGAAGAAGAGCCTGGTTAACACCGCTTGGAAAAGACTTTAAAATCAATTGACACTACACCTCTCTGCCCTTGTTTCGACATTTACCTCACTTGATTTTGCACCTCCTTGCCCTTGTCGGTTTTTCTTCTTCCCGTCATCATTGCACCTCCAAGGCGTTTGTCTTGGAGACTTCTTGACCTTCACCCTCAGTTTCCGGTTGGTCGACTTCCTCCTTCCCGTCGTCGTCGAGTAAGTCCTCCCCCGAGTTCGCACTCCAACTCCTCCTCTGATTGTTCGAGTTCTCCCCCTACTCCTGGTTCTCCCCCTGTTACCTTCACCATGTCTAGTTCAGGACCTAGCGCTAGCAGCAACCCCAGTTCTACTGCTGGGTCCGTTTCCAGTGGAACCACTACGGGACCTACATAGACTGCCCTGTTGCTCCCTTATATGGCCAGTATCAGTCTCCCCGACTTCAATCAGCTGATCAATGATCCTATTCGCCACGATGTCAGTTGGCCTGCTATGCCAAACAAGCTCCCCTCCGACATTCCCAAGTTCGAAGGCCTTGCTAGTGAAGATCCCTCCAACCATATCCGATCTTTCCACATGTGGTGTTCCTCCAATTCCATCAACGATGACTCCATCCATCTTCAATTGTTCCAACGCATGCTTACCGACGAAGCTTATAAATGGTATGTTGATCAAGCCACCTCTTCCCATACCACCTTTGCGACCATTTCCCAAGCCTTTTTATCTTATTTCCAACTCCCTCTCCGATACGACACTGGTACGGAACTCTTGACTTCTTTTTGCCAATCCTCTTCGACCCACCTTTTCGCTCATGTCCAGGAATGGCGGAGAAGACGGAGCTTATGTCAAGTCCCCACCTTTGAAGATCGGGTTTACATGGACTGGTTCTTTCGCTCTCTCTTACCTCCCATTAGCAAAGATTTCCCATCCCACTTTCCTCAAACCGAAGAACCCGCCCTCCAAATAGCCTTGAAATATGACCTTATCTATGCTCAATCTGGTTATGTTTATACCGTCCCTTCTGAACTCCCCAAACCCGGTGGCCCTAATGCCCCGGGGGCATCTCACTCTGCCGACAGTATCGTTGGAGCTCTTTCACATACCTTTGCTCAAACTCTTATGGGTTATGGTTTACCCCCAGGAGGGGCCAGCACCTCTAGCCCTTTTCCCCCTCCCGGTAGCATCTATCCAGGATATGGCATGCCTCCTCCTTTTGCCCACACTCCTGCTTACCTCAATGTTACCCATCCTAACCCTTATCCTTACCCACAGCCCGGTGTCCCAACTCCTCCAGCATTTGGACCTCTCCCTCCCTTGCCTCCTCCACCCCAGCAGCCACACTTACTTCCCCCTATAGGGCAAGTATTTGCGTAGGAGGGCGCGACTAATTCTCCCCCTTCTCAAAGAAAGAGGAGAGGCAATCCATCTGCCCCTGGTACTCGTGGATCCAATCCTTCCAGCATTGATTCTAACTCTACCAACCACCCACAGGGTTCTCAGCCCAAGCTGGATAGGCCGCTTCGCACCAATAAGCCCTGTTCGTGTTGTGGTGTTTATGGTCATTACACTCACGATTGTCCCCTATTACCCTAGATGCGGCAGATGTGGGAGTCTCAGGCCACCATACGAGGACAACACTCCTCCCCTCTTGTCCCTCCCAATACGGCTACTTCTCAACCCGCTGTGTTTACCGATCCTTTCCCTCAACAAGGATTCGTGGCTACTCAACCACCTCATGCCCCGGTAACCACTCCACCTTCCCCTTCTGGTTCCTCCTATTACCAAATCTTCATGAGGGCCTCTGACCAACCTCTCACAGTCAACCTTAACCTTCAAACTCGGTCTCGTCAGTACTCCACACCCCCCGCTCCGTCTATCACCGAGTCCCCATCTTCAGGTCCTACCGAGCCTCTGTCGACACCCAATGTTCCCTTACAAATCCCTCCACCCAAAGCTGAGGTTCACACCAAGATTCCTAAGGGCCCATTACGCTGAAATGCTGCCTCTGGACGGGCTACCCATTCATATAGCATAGTAGATGATCTGGCATAATCTCCTGCTGCCATTTCAACACTGGAACTCCTCCAGTCGTGTCCTTCTCAAAAGAAGGCTCTACTATTTTCCATGGGTGCTGTAGATCCTGCTGATGACCAATTGATTGTTTTCGATGCCCATCAGTCAGACCATCCTCCACTTCCCGCTTCTGTTGCTTTCCAAATCCCAGTCAAAATCCGAAATGCCAGTGTCGCTCGGTGTATTATTGATGAGGGGGCATCTACCTGTGTGATGTCCGCTTCAGTTTGGAAACAACTCGAATCTCCTGAGCTGGCCCCTTCCACAATCACCCTTCGTGCATGGGATGGCCATGCCTCCCATCCCATTGGCCTATTCCGTAACTGTCCTCTCACTCTTGCAGGCAAGACTGTTTGTGTCGACATTGAATTTATCGACGCCCCTCTTGACTATAACATTCTTTTAGGGCGTAGTTACACCTATGCCATGTCTGTTGTCCCATCTGCAGTCCACCGCAAGATGTTTTCCCCCCATAATGGAAAGATTGTCACCATCGACCAGTTAACATCTCATGAACCAAAATCTCAAACTTCCCCTGAGTCCACTATTTCTGCTGTCACTAATAAGCCAACCATTGATTCTTTGCCCAATGTTTCCCCCGGCGTTTATAAATACTCCTCCTTGCTTGGAACCTTTCTAGACCCTCCTTCCGTATTTGATCCTAGCTTGGCGAACATTTTCATGATGCAATCATCTTGGGCTGACCTTGCACAACCCACTTTGGCTAGTAAGCAACCTCCACCTCACCCAACCCCACTAGCTCCTAGCCCTTTACCCCCACTAGCCAACCTTCTTCCTTTGGAATCTCCTTCCTCAAATATTCCTCACGTGCCTCTCTACCCTCCTGGGTCGATCCTACCCGAGAACAACCCCCTTGGCCCCATTCCTCCTGGACATTTCCCTACTGGTCAGATTCCTTTCCTCGCTCCCCCTCCTGGAGCTTATTCCGTCCCTATCTTGGCCACCCTATCCCTCCCCAACTTGACCTTGGGTATACCCGTCTGGTACCTTGACCCCCTAGCCATTACCCTGCATAGTCAACCCAAACCATATCTTGCTTTGACCCTGGTTCAACCGATACCCATGGCTTCTCCCACTGCACCAGTACCTCAGTCACCTCATCAGGAACCACCTCCTGTTGTGACCGTGTCGAGTAACAATAGCAAAGCTCACAGGGGGGCATCAAAGGACAAGGTTGCCCCGACAAACTCTGCCCCTCCTCGACCTCCAAAGCATTCCATCCAGTGTGCCTTGTGCGATGTTGTCGGCCACGCTACCCATACCTGTCCTGAATTACCACATCTCAAAACCATGGTCAATGAAACGTTTCCAGAATCTGATATTCTTGAGGTCTATGTCACCATACCTGATTCCCTTCTGAAACTTAAACACTTGCACACCAATCACCCTTGTTCTTTGTGCGATTTCCATGGACATTATACCCATCTTTGTCCCCGCCTTGACGAGTATCATGCTTCTTTAGCCACATACCGCCAATTCGAAGCCACACTTGCCCATAATCCTTCTTCACTAACACCAGACCACCTGTCTACCCCGATTACCATTTCTCATCCTCATACTGAAATAACCGAATCTTCAGCCACTATTTCCTACCTTTCCTCATCACCGCGTTTCCCGGAAATCGCCCCCTTAGTGCCTTCCCCCGATGTTTCGCCTACCCACTCATATGCTTACTTCGCTGTCACCCCTCATGATGACGTGCATGTGAGCCTTTCCCCTCAAAATCAGGTGTCTCATATTGCTACCTCCTCAGGTCATCCTATTCCATCCACTCTTCCCATCCTCCAGTCTGATGAAGACATCATGGAAGCTATGACCAAACCTGATTTTCCATGGGACGATATGCACCATCGTGCATAATTCCTTCCACATCAATCCCATGACCAATATGCTCTCAAATCTAAAGACTTCATTCCCGATAAAGTTGATTGGTTCAAAAACCCCATCCCTGCACCTGACTCTTTCGAAGAAGGCAATATGGCTAATATCTCTCCTACCATCAAAATACATTTCTGTCAAGCCAGGTATCGAAGAACATATCACCATGGGCGTCCAATGCACTCCGAAAGAAATTGAAGCCTACACCAAAATCTTCAAAGAATTCTGTGATATTTTCGCCTGGTCCTACTCAGAAATGCCCGGACTCGATCCTGCCATTGTCGAACACCACATCGACACATGGCATGATGCCACTCCGGTCCGTCAAAAGTTGAGACCCATTCATCCCTCTAGACGTGAAGCCATCAAAGTTGAAATCGATAAGCTCTGGCAGGATAGTTTCATTTACCTCGTCGAATACACCACTTGGGTGACCAACCCAGTTCTCGTCCTCAAAAAACAAGGCACCATTCGTGTTTGCACCGACTTCCGCGATCTGAACAAAGCTTGTCCCAAAGACAACTTCCCCACACCATTTATTGACCAAATCATTAATGAGTGTGTGGGGCACAATATTCTATCCTTTATGGATGGCTTCTCCGGATACAACCAAATCGTTATCTGTTGTGCTGATCTACTTAAAATCATGTTCATTAGTCCGTGGGGCACTTTCGCATACTGATTCATGCCATTTGGCCTTAAAAACGTCGGCGCCACTTTTCAACGAGCCATGTCTTATTGTTTCCATGACTTAGCTCATATTATCCTTGCCTATTTAGACAACCTTACTACACATTCTAAACATCGGGCGCAACACCTTCATGATCTGCGTACCATTTTCCTCTGATGTCGCAAGTATAACATCCACCTTAACCCATTGAAATGTGTCTTATGTGTTCCCGCCGGTCATCTCCTCGGCTTCATAGTATCTAAAGACGGGATAACTCTCCACCCTTTGAAGGTTCAAGCCATTATTGAAATTCCTATTCCTTGTACCTTACGCCAACTACAAAGTCTCCAAGGTAAAGCTAATTTTCTTCGCCGATTTGTTCCTGACTATGCCACCACCGCACACAACTTCCTTAGACTTCTTTGATCTCACACCCCATTTTTCTGGGATACCTCCGCTCAAAAGTATTTTGATGCCCTCAAGCATGCTCTCACATCCTCTCCCTTGATCTGTCCTCCTGACTTTGACCGATACTTCATCCTATACATCTCCGTTGTTACCTATTCGGTTGCTGGTATCCTTATTCAAGAGGATGATAACGGTATCGAACATTTGATCTATTATTTCAGTAAGAACCTTGCCGGTCCACCTCTGTCCTACTCACATGAAGAAAAATTAGCACTAGTTGTCGTGTTCTCGGTCCAAAAACTGCGTCATTATATCCTCATGCGTTCCACCAAGGTTGTGACTGATTCCAACCCCATATCTTTCCTATTGAGTCGACGCATCCTTAGTGGGAATCACGCTCGTCAGGTCGTTATCCTCCAAGAATTTGACCTTGAATTTGTCACCCCAAAAAGTAAGAAAGGTTTAGTCCTCGCTGAACTCATTTCTGATTTGCCTACCGGAATGCAAGACCCTCCAATTAATGATGCTCTTCCCGATGAACATCTATTCGCCATCACCACCAATGATCCTTGGTACGGTGACATCTTTACTTACTTGCGAACCCAAAATTTCGCCCTTCATCTTGATCGTGATGCTTGACGACGTATTCGACCTTTTAAGCCTCTAAGCTACCTTCCTAATGGTGACGAAGCCTTTATTGTCATGGAGTGAATCTTGTCATGCCCGTCGTTTGCCTCACCACCATTGGCGGCAAAGTCCTCAATACTCTCATAGCTTGTAAATCTTTCTATGTGTTATAATGATGCTTATGCTCGAGATACGATTACGTGAGTATCAATATTAATGCCATATAGCCATTAGGGGAATTTTGAGGTCTAAAATGGGCCTCCTAAGGAAATTATTAGATAATAGTGGAATTAATAAAATAATATTAGATTACATCATCAAATTTTAGAGGGAAAAAAGGTACAAACTATTTTTTCAACTCGTATTTTCAACTTATCTCCCTATGGGTTTACTCAAATTTCGAGCGGCAACACTCGTTGGATGAAAAATTTGATTCCTCATCCAAGGAGTACCCATGTTCCATAATTTTTATGGACCCTAGTACACGACAAATGAGAAATACATGAAAAACGTTATTGCAATCACGTTTTTTCATGTATTTCTAATTTTTCATGTAGCAGGGTCGATCGAATGTATGCAACATGAGTAATCCTTAGATGAGGAATTAAATTTTTCATGCAATGAGTATTCTCTCTTGAAATTTGAGTAAAAACTTCGGGAGATAAGTTTAAAATATGAGTTGAAAAAGCAGTTTTATTATTTCATATTTTTTTATATTTTTAATTTTTTACTCCAAAAATGGAGAATCGTCCCCCATGGTTGACATCATCATCTTGAATCTTATTGGATTTTATAAATTTTATTTTGGTTGTACATTTTTTTAGGAGGCCCATTTTATACCTCAAATTCCCTTAATGCTCTACTTGCCAACGCTACCCAGCCAAAATTTGTTTTTTACACCTCTATTATGTTTCCCCTTTGGCTGTGGAGTTATTGGCCATCAGATTAACTTCTCTTGATCGATCCCTATTCTTGTTTACTAGTTAGAATTTTTGTCTTTATTTCTTGTTTAAAAAGTTAATGTTAGTCGCAGCTGCTTTTTGAAGATTTTTTTTTTTAGTTTTTCTGAACTTAGTTGAATTAATTTTGAAATTTTTTGGTTAAAAAGTTGTGTAGAGAAGATAGATAGATGTCTGAATCTTTAAATTTGAACTATGTTATTTGAATGTTTGGTGCATGGATGTTGAAATAATCTCTCCTTGTAGAATAAAATCTTCATTGAATTGAATATTTAGAGCATGTTTGTGCATGGTTTATGAGTCAGAGTCTCATCACGTTTCATACGTCCACTCCCCCTCCACAAGACTAATAATCAAGTGCACTAAGAATCAAGCGATAATAAAATTAATCATATAAATTTTTCTAAGATCACACCAACAGTAGTTCAGGCTAGGATATTGGGGTAGTAGAAGTGATAAAATCACCCAAGATCTCAAAACTTGAAACTAGATTCATTAAAAAGTGAAATCCTACTACACTCATATTATCAGGACCACTCCACTACCACCGGAGTTAAGCGCAAGACAACACCAGGGTGCATGAGAAGGTAGCCCACCTTCAAGTGCATTCAGTGGGCATGCTATATATTGGGGTTCCCTTCAGGGATGTTGAAACTAGATCGGGGATCTAGGTGTTCTGCCCATATAGCGTGTTGTCTACGACCATGAACCCCCTGATGATTTCTGTGATTTGAGGTATCTTTAGTTGCCAAGAGTTTTAGGGAATTACACGAGATGACTAGGATGGGTTGTCTTGTTACCTAAAACAGACAAACCTACTCTGTCTTCTGTCTTTGGGAGGGTACTCATCTTCACGAGAGTGCTTACACCTATTGTCTGAGGTTCAGGCAAAGATCTAGAGTAACCGTAACTATGTTTATGACTAACCCTCTCTATATGCTATTGTGATACTAGGTTTCATCTCCAGCAAATGGTAGTACTCAGATGGGGCCACCCTGTTCTGGCTGCTTGTTGATTGATTTTAGAAACTCCTTTTTTCCTTTTTATTTTTTAGGTGTGTGGTTACTAACACTGAGACTTTATAATACATAAAAAATAATTAAAATTTGTTAAAAATAAATAGGTCACCATGGCGTCCTTCGACCCTTGCTGTCTGTATCGACGACAGTGAGGTCTCCCTCCATTAACACTGGAGGAGGAGTTAAGTCTCGATGATCCCGTGCCTTCTTCGGAAGAGAAGTATCTAGTGACAACCCCTGATTTTCACATATCCCCATATCGCACAGAGTTTCCAAAGGATCCTTTTATGGAAGGAGTCGTACCTCCTTGCAATCCTCCTCTCACTGACCCGTCGGCTCTAGTGTTAGTTCAGGTTACACCAAGCCAAGATATGTCTTCGGCTACACCAACATCTATTCCACAATCGGCTCCCATGGGGTCAATGCCAATGGTAACCAACTCTGGTTCGCCACCATATTCCTCGTCGGTAATCAGTTCTATGCCAATGATCGGCAACCCCAGTATCCAGGCTATACCTAGTCCCAGCACTACAGTCACCAAAACTGGTAGTGGACCTCCTAATCATTCGATATTTGCTCCTACTGTGACTACACAAGTACACACGATTTTCTCTCCCACTAGCGGGGATACTTCAGTTCCTTTTAGCAACCCTTTCGGTTGGAACCCTTTGTTGAGTTCAAACCCCTTGGCCACCATGCTAGGGGGCAGTGTCACCAACAAACATATGATGGGGGACACTTCGGTACCCCTACATTCATTAGGACAAACATGACAGCCCATTTTTAATGTTGTTCCTTTGAGTGATCAAACTTCTGGTGTAGGGTCTATGTCGTTGCTTAACTATGCGAATAGTAGTATGCCTTTGGCTAGCTCTATCGTGTCCACATGGGCAAACCAACCCCAAAATAAATTTGGGCAAGGGGGTAGATTTTATAGTGGGGGAAACCAATAGTTCACCCCCCACTACAACATACCCTATGAACAACAACCATACACCCCTACATCCCCACCCACAGGGAACTTTTATCAAAAAAGTCATACTTATCCCATTGGTAACACATTAATGGGCGAACCTTATGGTCTGAATGGTTAGCCAATACTTCCTTGGCTAGATCCGAGGGAAAACACGCAATTTCCATTTTTGGAAACTCTAGACATCCCCGACATCTAAAAACTGACCAATGATCCCATCAACCACAACCCACTCTGGCCTCCATTACTGCACAAGATTTCATCTGACATCCCTAAATTCGATGGGAAACAAGGGGATGATCTGGCTATGCATGTCACCACCTTTCATCTATGGTCTGTTTCTAACTCCATGGTGGCTGAAAGTATCCGGCTTCGACTGGTCCCCTGCACTCTCACAAGCAACGCTACCAAATGGTACATTGAGATACCACATGGGGTCGTCAACAATTTTGGCACCTTAGCTACGAAATTTCTTAAAAAATTCCAATTACCTATTAGATACGAAACCGGCATGGAACTCTTAACCTCGATGCGCCAAGACACCGCCACCCACATCTATGATCACATTCATGAATGGAGATGTAGTATGAGGCCGGTCAAAGTGCCAATGCTGGATCATCTCTTATCCAACTGGTTTTGTAAGTCACTCTTACCAACCCTAGCTAAGGACATTTGTCTGTCTGGTGTGGTCACAGAAGATCAATCCATTTGTCGTGCACAGCATTTAGATCTGATATATTCGCAATCTGGCAGGCTATATGATTTACTCCCCCATGCTCCCGGTAATTTTAATCCTCTTGCTACTCAAAAAATTGGAGCACATGCTGACGACCTCGTTGGTGCAATCTCTGGTGTAGCCATAAAAAAACCTAGTGGGAAAACCTCCCAGCCATCTTCGGCTGCCACTACCACTAACCAATCAATTACTCTTCCTACCACTGAGGTAAATTATATGCAATTTTCACAAAAACCTAGTGGCAAGAACAACAAGAGCAAGAAAAAGGCCTCTTCTTTGGAAGAGCAATCGGATACTCAGAATGATCCCAATAAAAAAAACATTGCTAAGAACAAAAAAGGGAAGGAAAAACCCATAAAATTTCCTTGTAGAATTTTTGCAGAGGACCACTTGACATATAAATGTCCTGAGCTGTAGGAATGCACATATTTTATCATAAACAAGGACTCTATGAGGACACCTATCATTCTTCATAATCCCTTCCCTAATCCACAGCAGCAACAACAACACATGGTTGCAAACCCACCACAACCCCCGCAAAGGGGAAATGGTGGTACACATCCTTTCGGTGAATGATTGTCCGCCATTTATGGTGTTGAAAGTGTTGAACTCCAAACACGAGCCAAAATCTATGGAAATCCTATCATTAATGCTCAAGAACCTGGTACCAGTTCGAATCCACTGCCACCCATCAATTTTCATATCGAAAGGCTCGTTGCTGACCCTGCGATTTGTCCCCCCAAAGGGACACTTCGACGCACGACTCATAACACCTCTGCACTTGCTACCCAAAACTACAATATTGTAGAAGATTTGGTGCAAGCACAATCAGCTACGTCTGCACTCGAATTATTGCAAATTTTTCCAGCGCAAAGGAAATCTCTGGTTTTGGCCATTGGTGGAATCGACCCCCAGGATTCTACTCTAGCCATCTTTGACATGGAGAAATATAAACTTCACCTCTCACACCAACTTACATTCCAGGTGCAAGTTGTGTCGAAAGGGAGACCAATCCATTGCACTGTCAGAGACGAAGGTGCTTCGACCTGTGTTATGTCAACTACTTACTGGCTCGCTTTGGGTTCTCCTACTTTGTCTCCATCGTTGAATTCAACCTGTGTTATGTCAACTACTTACTGGACAAGTTATCAGATATCAGCAGCACCGAGGATGCTTCAGGGTCAGAGAAGTATGCAGTAGGCATATTTTTAGAGCACCTTCTTCAATAAGAGGGAGTGTTGATTTTTTTGGTAGCATTGAAATTGCTCTAAGTCTCAAAATTTGTGAAGAGGCTTATGCACATGTATTCCAAAGAACCGAGAAATTGTTTGTGGAAATTCCACTCGAAATGTGTTTTATGAAAATAATTAATTATTTTAATGGAGACCCTAAGTCTAAACTTAGGGAAATTAAATAACTAAAGGGAATTAAGGAATCTTCTAGAGAACATGGATCAAGTCAAGTTATGATATTAGCCGTTGACTAGAGATCTAATCTCAGCTGTTGGTATCTCAACAAGAATAATGTAAAGGAATACTCGAGGGTCATTTGGAAAACACACCCATGCAGATACTCAGTTTCCCAAGTAAAATAGATTTTCTCAGTGGTTGAAGTTTGACAAGAGAAAATAGATCCAGAGGAAGAGTTGTAGGTGGAGGAGAGACATAGGGTTCAACATCAATCTAGGGTACATGAGCAGGTGATGCAGTGCTAGGAAGGGACAACACAGTGGTTGGAATTGAACAATGCAGAGGTGATGCAGATTTGCGTAGTCCTCACGCAAAGCCAGTGGAGAGGTAATGTAGGAGGCCCATGAGAGTCATTCCGCAGTCATTTCTCATCATAAAATTTGTGAGAAATTTCTCCAGTGTTAGCATAGAGAATTTCTCTTTGTTACTTCTGATTGTAAACTGTACAAGAAGATTTTGCTGAAGAATAATAGAAACCCTCATATGTTGCACTAGTTTTTTCGCATTGGGTTTTTCTGGGGACAATTGTCTGAAATATTTGTGTCATTCTTGTGCTAGTACTTCCTTATTGTTATGCTTAGTAATTGTGAAGTCCACATTTGAATTTATTTCGATATTTACTAAAGATATTTCTACAAATAACTTATTTCTGAATAATAAGTAGAAGAAATAATATCAGATAATGCAGCGGATTTGAAGTTGAAATTTTCATAGTACCAGAATCTCCTCAGAGGTAGGAGATCCAGGGATTTCTCAATAGATGAAGTATCAGGGACATGAGGAGGACCTCACTAAACCTCCCACTACTAGTGGTAGAGCCAATAGGGAAGTGCGTCAAACCTTAAGAGACGCAGAGGAGTTTCTCGGAGCTCCTTGGATAGACAAAATATAGTGTAGGCATCCTGAAAGATATCAAGATTCGGTATCTCAGGTTGCAGAAACCTCCAACTTTCAGGAAGCTACACAACATCCGGTGTGGGTGGATGCTCAGGTTTTATAGGTCACAATGAGCAAAAGTCAACATAATAAAGGGTTTCTATGAGGTGGATCCTAGTCGCCTATTTGACTTTACTCTCCTAACATATGCTTTCAATATTCTCACCGACCATCAATGATAAATTTTATAGTCAACCAAAAAGTACTACAAAGGATAATCAATTCGATGACATTGAAGAAGATCAAATGTAAGCGATGACGATGAGAAAATGTCAGTTATAGAGGTGAAAGACAATTTAAATATCTCTTCCGAGGATGATGAAGAGTTGGATCCTCTAAGCCTCCAAATCACGTAAGAAAGAATGGGTGAATGTAGTAGGTCATGTAGAGGGTTAGTGAGGGAATGTAATTCTAATGAAGTATTCTTTCATTTGCATGAAGAAGAGGTGAATCTTCATAAGATGAAATGTGAATATAAAGAACACCCTACTATTTCTCTCCTCCTTGAAGCATATTACCAAAATCAAGTGACAAATACCATAGCTACTTTGCTTCAAGAGAAGAGGGAAGAATGCTCTCGTTGGTTAAATAACCAATATGAAGATACCTTGATGATATATATGAGGAATATGAATCCTTGTTGGTTCTACATGATGAATGGGATGATTTTTAGAGCACGTGTGTTGAGGATGACAAAGCTATGGAAAGTAAAGTTGAGGTTGACTTTACCTCTCTCGAGGGAATCACTCCTGAAAAATATCCTTTCGAGAACCTTGAGGGTGGTGATCCCATGAGCTCCTTGAAAGATAGCATTGAAGATTATTTCTATATCAAAAAGGAAAAATGGAAAGTTTTCGGGCCTCCATTTGATTGTGCACCCATCTATGATACTGACAAAGAGGATGAGGCTGAGGTTGGCTTCCCCTTTCTCCTGGGAATTATTTATAATGGCATATCCATCGATACCCTTGGGAAGGAGAATTATTATTTTCCCTTGCATGAAAATTAGCAATTAGAGACAACTAATTGTCCTTTTCGGGATGGCCCTATCTTTTATACCAATAATGATAGGATTGATAAAACTCTTCCTCATACCTACCACCCTTATGATTTATTTTCTCTTGTTCATCACCTTAAGCCTTCCACGAGTGATTCCCTCATCCCTTGTCATGTGATTTATAGTATCCATCAACCCTTTCCCCCCTCTGAGTATAGTTTCAAGGAATATCCCCTCATAAACTATACCTTACCTCCTTGGGTGCACTCTCAGGGTTGTCATCTCCCCATAACCTCCCCTCTCCAAGGTTACCGTTACCTTGAGCAACCTAGTTGTTTCTTTCCTTCTTTCCCTCACCTTTTTTCCCCCTCTCATCATGATCTTGTGGCATCTACAAAGCATAATATTGTGAGTAATGACTGTGATAAGGGTTTTTTAAGTATAATCATTCATTCCACCAGTGTGTACTTATAGGGGAGGACCGACATCTCTAAAGTGACTCATGTTCGTTCTCTTACGGATTGCCTCACATGGAAGCTATATTTTCCTCCATGTGTTTGGGTTTGCATTCACTTTGGGATTTACTTCATCATTAATCATATAGGAATGCACATTTATATTGATTTGATGACATGTTGGTTGCACTAGCTATTTGATTACACTTGATATTGGTTTCTTCGTATGTAGGTTAGGGTAGGATGCATTGCATGATGATTTTTGCATTTGAACTAATACCATATGATATTTCTCATAATAGATTAGATACATTTAGATTAAAATTGCATATTTTTAATACCTGTTGATTTTATGAGCTGTCATTAAACATGGGTGATAATAAGACACTGTAAAAAACATGTTGCCTCGTGGTTTTGGTCGTTGACATGTGCATATAACAAGTTTGCGATTAACAAGAGATTGTTGGAGTTCTCATGACCTCCCATTCAAGTAGCCTTGACCACTTCTTCGAGAGATCACGTCCCAGTTGGAGCCAGATGTTACCCACCACTTCGTGGGTGATATCCCTAGAAGAATTTTTTTCTCCATGATGGACCTCAGTTGGTAGCCAACAACCCCTTCCATCCTTCAACTAGCTCATTGTGCCATTTCTTAGCCACCTAAGCCATCCATGTGGTCCCTCACCCATTCGTATTGATCGTATGTTTGAAGATGGACCTCTCGAATCTAAAGGTATGTCTTTTAATTTGGTAATTGATTATTGGGTTTACTTATCATGGACACCTCTAGGCATGGATTGATGGGGGGATTTGGTAGAAAGAGTTGGCTTAGTTTGTGCTCTTTTCCCCTTGATCTCTTCTGGATGTTACCCTTGTATCTTAGTCCTTTATTGACCATTTTTTTTAGGGTGGTACTACTTGGGAAACCCTGACTTTGGGTGCATGGTTCCACTCCTTTATCCACATATATTACTCCCTTTCCATTCAGTATACCCCCATTCATCATTTCTCCCACCTGGGTCCACATAGGGTTGGCCTCCTTATCCCCTTTCCCCCACCTTGGGTCAGGCCGGAAATGATTCCCTGGAGGTTGAAGTGGCTAAAAGAAAAAGTATAATCATTAGTGGCCACATTCAAGGGGAAATTTTACCACAAAATGTAAAATATGGTCGTGACAAAAATAATTAGCACATGGGCGGAAGCCGATACATGAGCTCTACCCCATACTCATGGTCATCACCTTGGTTCCATAGGCCTTATATGAGCCTCCTTTATTTATGCAGGAGCATTAGATCGGGAAAATATTTTGTATTCTATTTAAACTAGGGGTCTTATGTTTGTGAGGAAATATTAATTTCATGTAAATATTAATGAGATTTTTGAGTGATTAAATTATATTTTTAATTAATTATATGTGAGGATTTTTTAATGTTTCCAAATAATTGGAAAACATGAGAGAAATTAGACTTGATATATTTTAGAATTAATTATGAGCCTAAGTTAGATTTAGTTTCAAGATTTTAGGGATAAAATCTAGATTGTAGGGGTGTTGAGATATTTGGGGACTTTGTTGAGTGATTAAAGGGATTTGAACCTAAATTGGTTCAATTCAATTTGTATAAATTAATGAGCCTCAAAGGCCAAATAGATCAGGAAGAATAAAGTGATTTAGAAGTGATGTTTAGACAACAAAGTTTGTAAGCCTACGGGCATTTGTACAAGGGCCATTGATTAAAAATCTGGCCATGGATGAAGAGGATTTTTGTAATTGTTTTCTTTTATAGATATATACATATATGTGGAATTTGAATTTTTGAGCCATACGAGCATTGTTGAATTTTATTATGTGAATGCGCTTGAATTCAATAAGTATATGAAAAAAAACTCTGAATTAGGCTCTGAACTATGACTCTGCATACAGTGAAGGAATCAATATCACTAAACATCGATATTGCAATTATTAATTGAATGAGAGAGTTGATTTTAATGTCGAATTGTGTTGGCATGGGCAACGTTGAAATCGAATTAGTAACCCGGTGAAAGTTGAGTCGAAGAAGTGGAGTGTTGTTGGTGGATATACAACCATTTGTTTGTTTACAACATGTTAATATGTATGTTATTGAACATTGTTTGATATGAATTGAAATCATTGAGTGCGTTGGATGCAAGTTAGTGAGTACGCTGGAAGCAATTGAAATCGACATTGAAAGTCAGATCAATGATATACGTTGGCCAGATTGTTGAAGTCAGTGAGTGCTTCATTTGATTCCAGGAGTGAAGCACGAGGAATTAAAATCAAAGAACCAAGGTGCTATGTGTTAATCCTATTTATCAGTCAAAGAATTTGTAAGATCGGTTACACATATGAAGATTGAAATCAAATTTCAAGTCACATTTGGTATTGGGTACATGGTAATGAGGGTCGAACCCATATGATGTAGTGATGATCGAAGGTAAAGAAGACGCAGGGCTTTTGTCTTAAAACTTTGTTTGTTTATTTTGAATTCAATTGGAACCGATTTTAATTGTTGTGTCACATTAGCAGAGAAGGAGTTCTTGCCTTCGTAAAAGGATTATTTTTACACGTTGTGTCAATTTAGGGGTGAGTGGAATGCATTAATATCTGTGTGAAATGCAGAAGTGGAGCCTCAAAAAGGTCATTAATTTGCAGCGTTAAATACAAAGCTGGAGGTGAATGAAATTGCATTAGAGAGGAACTCTGTTTGTTAAAAACGTTGTTGGATGAATTAATACAATGAAGTGATTCCAATACGATGCAAATTGAGGTCGATCCAAGCTGTGGAATCAAGCTAGGAAGAAGTGATAAAATTTTGGTTTGAACCAAGTGAAATGCCGTTGAAAACCAGTGTCAACGCAAATCAGAAATCGAAGTCTTGAAGAAAGCGAGGAATAACAAAGGTAGAGTGATAAGTTCGATTGAAGAATAGTAATGCCATGGGTGAGTTGTTTCCAATGGCATTGGATGGAAGAATGCTTGAATAAGGTGAAGGCGTAGTATGAATTTGCGTAGGAGTTAATGGAGGTGCAGATTGCTGATGCATCCATTAAAACCCGCATTGTATAGTTGACTGCCATGAAGGCGCAGTCCATAGCTTGGTCAAAAACACATTTCCGGTGATCGATTGGGTAAGGTATGGTGGACCATATGAGGTGAGTTGACATAATACATGTGTGTTTGTGGCGTTGAGAATTTTAATGTCAACTGGAAAATATATGAGAAATGAGCGCATGGCTAAATGATAAGCATTGGGGTTTAAATCATATGGTTTGATAAGCTTCTGCACGAAGTTTTCTAATTTTGGATTGTATTGAAGTTTGGATTCAATCACATGAAAAGTAGATGGTTGGATATATGGTTTTGAACCATATGTTGAGAAGCTTCCACGTATAAAAAGTTGTGAACATATGTTACAAGCTTCCGCAAATGATAGTGTGTGAAATTGGCCAGACTTAGAATTGGTTTTATTTGGGCAATTATTTGGATGCATTTTTATGTGCATGAGAGTTTGGGAGATTCTGGATTTTGCAGGGTAATCTTGCATCAAGTGGTATCAGAGCGGGAACAACTCTGTGTGAAGATTCAAGTTTTTAAATTGAATTAATTGCATGTGATGAATAAATGTCAGATTTTGAACCGATGAAGATTGCAACACAGAGATGCAGTGGAGTTGAAGAAGTGAAGCAAGATCAACGGGATCTTGAAGGTAAGGTTGCAGATGATATTTAACTCTAGTTTGAAGGTTGGTTGCAGAATTCAGGTTACAAGCAGGTTGAAGAAGTCTCAGCAGAAAGAAGCAGATCACAACTGGAGAACAGTGATGAAGGAGTCCAGCAAGGGATTCTAAGAGTGGTAGAACCTGAAAATTCAACAAAGGTTGAATAAAGTTGTAGATGAGAGAAGCTTGAAGGAGAAGTGGAGAAATGCTCAAAAGGTTCCAGCAGAGGACCGGTGATTACCAAAAGACCAGATCCGGAGGAAGGGATTGGTGAGGTAAGTGGCAGCAGGAGAGCTTGCTGTTGCAGAGGCTTGGTGCAACTCATGGGTGAGAAACTCATGGTGAAGGATATGACTACTGAGAGTCATAAAGGAGAGAGAGGAGGTTCAGAGAGAGGCCACAGTAGAAAGAGGGAGAAAGAATATTCCAAGGAAAATGGCATAAGACAGCAGTTAGCTGATGCAAAATATGACAAAGAGTTAGATGAGATCAGGAAACAGTTTGATAAACTAAAGATGAGGATAGAGGAAAGCCAGAGAGTGGGTTGGCTTATGAGGAAGAGAGTGAAGTGGCAGAGGCTACAACAGAAAAGAGATCAACAGATAAACATGCAGTTAACATAAGAGCTGAGGGAGCTCGAGTAGATGATGATTTATTGGGAAAATCTAGATCAGCTGGATAATGTAAACCCTTGTATTTTTATAGCTGACAATTGTGATGTGATTATAGGCTTTACTGAGGAGGATGCAAAATCTTGTGAAGCTGTCACAAGTATGGAAAAGAATCTTTCAGGAGATAAATACTCTGAAAAAGGAAGCAATGATGCTTTTGTACTGGAATCCGTTATAGTACAATAAGAATTTCTAGTGAATGAGGAAGAGGATCAGCTTGAAGAGTTGGTATATAAGCCAATAGTTGACACTGTTGAACTTTGTAATTTTCAAACTAAAAGTTTATGTGTGAATGCAGGGATGGTACATGATGATGATATACTTCAACACTGCCACAGAGAAATTGCATTGTTGGAATATTTGTTGGTAAATTCAGAGTATGATAGAGAGATTACAGAAGAAAGAGTTCACTACAGTGAACAAGAGAAGAAAGACATCATGGAGACAGATGGTGTGAGAGAAAGACTAGTTGTCAGTCTTGAGAATTCTTCAGGGAATTCTTTGGGAAGAGAGAATCAACATACTGATGTGTTGATAGTGGAGGAGAATTCAGAACAACATACTAAAGTGCTGGCAGAGGAAAGTATGGCACTGATGCCTTATGATTTTTGTTTTAACAAGTGTTTTGTGAATGTAGGTCTTGAAGAACATTTGACTCAATTGAGAAGTCAAATGAAGGAAGAAGAAAATTCTATGGAAATTTCTAATCCATGGGATGAGGATGTTTATGTTGCTGGAAATGATGCTGAATAGTCAAGATTCAGTGCAGGAAAAATCTCAATTTCAAAATTGGGGATTGCAGATACAAGAGGATGAAGACAGTAGAAAGGAGTACACAATGTACCAGTCAATTAAGTTGCTGATAGGAGAAGACAGAGAAGAAGTTTTATGTTTCAGAAGACAAGAGGGTATGGATGATTGGTTGGCAGTAAGAACTGAGCGAGTAAGAGCTCAGTAGGTAGCAAGAAATCAACAATCTGAAGATTTATTGGACAAGGAAATTGAACTAATCAGAAGGATCATGATGAAATTATCTCAGAGGAAGACATCAGCAATGAAGAGAAGTAGCAGTAGCAACAAAATGAAGACAGAGACAGACTATGAAAGTACAACGAGTGGAGCAAGTCAGCATAAGATATGGAGACCTGGAGAAAAGCAACAAACAACAGATATAGATGATGAGTTATAGAACAAAGTGTGGGATCTAGGTGGACAAAGACTTAAACGCATGATCAAGAGATCATGATAATTTTCAACCTTGGGAGTCTGATGCAGGAGCATTAGCTCAAGAAAATATTTTGTATTCTATTTAAACTAGGGGTCTTATGTTTGTGAGGAGATATTAATTTCATGTAAATATTAATGAGATTTTTGAGTAATTAAATTATATTTTTAATTAATTATATGTGAGGATTTGTTAATGTTTCCAAATAATTGGAAAACATGAGAGAAATTAGACTTGAGATATTTTAGAATTAATTATGAGCCTAAGTTAGATTTAGTTTCAATATTTTAGGGATAAAATCTAGATTGTAGGGGTGTTGAGATATTTGGGGACTTTGTTGAGTGATTAAAGGGATTTTAACCTAAAGTGGTTCAATTCAATTTGTATAAATTAATGAGCCTCAAAGGCCAAATAGATCAGGAAGAATAAAGTGATTTAGAAGTGAGGTTTGGACAACAAAGTTTGTAAGCCTACGGGCATTTGTACAAGGGCCATTGATTGAAAATCTAGCCATGGATGAAGAGGATTTTTGTAATTGTTTGCTTTTATATATATATACATATATGTGGAATTTGACTTTTTGAGCCATACGAACATTGTTGAATTTTATTATGTGAATACACTTGATTTCAATAAGTATATGAAAAAAAAATCTAAATTAGGCTCTGACCTATGACTCTGCATACAGTGAAGGAATCGATATCACTAAAGATCGATATTGCAATTATTAATTGAATGAGAGAGTTGATTTTAATGTAGAATTGTGTTGGCATGGGCAACGTTGAAATCAAATTAGTAACGCGGTGAAAGTTGAGTCGAAGAAGTGGAGCGCTGTTGGTGGATATACAACCATATGTTTGTTTACAACATGTTAATATGTATGTTATTGAACACTTTTTGATATGAATTGAAATCATTGAGTGCGTTGGACGCAAGTCAGTGAGTACGCTGGAAGCAATTGAAATCGACATTGAAAGTCAGATCAATGATATACGTTGGCTCCATTTACTAAGAGCGATATACTCTATTTACCTAGAGCGATATCAGTCATGATATATGCTGGCCAAATTTTTGAAGTCAGTGAGTGCTTCATTCGATTCCAGGAGTGAAGCACGAGGAATTAAAATCAAAGAACCAAGGTGTTGTGCATTAATCCTATTTATCAATCAAAGAATTTGTAAGATCGGTTACACATATGAAGATTGAAATCGAATTTCAAGTCACATTTGGTATTGGGTACATGGTAATGAGAGTCGAACCCATATGATGTAGTGATGATCGAAGGTAAAGAAGACGCAGGGCTTTTGTCTTAAAACTCTGTTTGTTTATTTTGAATTCAATTGGAACCGATTTTAATTGTTGTGTCACAGTAGCAGAGAAGGAGTTCTTGCCTTCGCAAAAGGATTATTTTTACACATTGTGTCAATTTATGGGTGAGTGGAATGCGTTAATCTCTGTGTGAACTGCAGAAGTGGAGCCTCACAAAGGTCATTAATTTGCAACGTTAAATACAAAGCTGGAGGTGAATGAAATTGCGTTAGAGAGGAACTCTGTTTGTTAAAAATGCTGTTGGATGAATTAATACAATGAAGTGATTCCACTTCGATGCAAATTGAGGTCGATCCAAGCTGTGGAATCAAGCTAGGAAGAAGTGATAAACTTCTAGTTTGAACCAAGTGAAATTCCGTTGAAAACCAGTGTCAACGCAAATCAGAAATCGAAGTCTTGAAGAAATCGAGGAATAAAAAAGGTAGAGTGATAAGTTTGATTGAAGAATAGTAATGCCATGGGTGAGTCGTTTCCAATGGCGTTGGATGGAAGAACGCTTGAATAAGGTGAAGGCACAGTATGAATCTGCATAGGCATTATTGGAGGTGCAGATTTCTGATGCATCTATTAAAACCTGCATTGTATAGTTGACTGCCACGAAGGCGTAGTCCATAGCTTGGTCAAAAGCACATTTCCGGTGATCGATTGGGTAAGGTATGGTGGACCCTATGAGGTGAGTTGACATAATACATGTGTGTTTGTGGCATTGGGAATTTTAATTTCAACTAGAAAATATATGAGAAATGAGCGCATGGCTAAATGATAAGCATTGGGGTTTAAATCATATGGTTTGATAAGCTTCTGCATGAAGTTTTCTAAATTGGGATTGTATTGAAGTTTGGATTCAATCACATGAAAATTAGATGGTTGGATATATGGTTTTGAACCATATGATGAGAAGATTCTGTGTATAAAAAGTTGTGAACATATGTTACAAGCTTCCGCAAATGATAGTGTGTGAAATTGGCCAGACTTAGAATTGGTTTTATTTGGGAAATTATTTGGATGCATTTTTATGTGCATGAGAGTTTTGGAGATTCTGTGTTTTGCAGGGTACTCCTACATCATTTATCATTCAGGAACCCATGATTGTCCCAACCACTAGATGGAAATGAATCGCCCTACCTAAAAGGGGTAATCACTACTATATCTTGAACATCATGCTCTTGTCCTTTGATCCCTGAGTAGTTAAATAAATAAAATTCATAAAAGGAAAAAATGCATATAAATAAGGGTGGAAAAATTCAAGGATGGGTCACCTCATCTACCACGATTTCTCCCTCCTATACATTATATAACCAGGTGTGGGCTTCCCTTCCTCTAGCTACCCTTGAGCCCCCATATGTGGCCCAGGACTTCCCCCCTCATTCCATATTCCATTTCACTTCCTTATCACTCGCTACCCCCATTTAAGGGATGTAACTTGGACATAATATCCCATATAAGGGTAGAAACCACTTAATAAGGTACCTAGCTAACCCCCTTTGGATCTTGGAGACATTAGCACATGCCAAAGCCCACTACAGAAGGGCATGCCATTATGAAGTGCCCACTTTGTTATCTATGACTTGTAATTTCTCCTATACGATTAATCTAATGACTTGTTTTACTAGAAGTCTAGGGGATGCATTGGATCTTATACAGGATTGTGGATGGTATCCATTTGTGTTTGGTCTCCCTATATGGGGTCCTAACCTCCAAGATGGCTACACTAGAACATGTAGGGCGTGTGTACAGAGAAATGGGCCTCCAAAGCAGCATAAAACACTCCATGGATCCCCACCAATGTCCAAAGATTACTATAGATCTACCTTTGGGACGAGGATGATGTGTTATAGGTCAAAATACCTCTTCATCAGCTCAGAGGAGAAGAAAAATATGGAAGGAATGTAAAGACCTAAATTAAACCTATTTCTGCCAAGGTAATGCCTTTCTATAACAAAACAAGAGCGTTATAACGCATGAGACCAGTAAATGTGCCGCGTTAGTGGCTAGGGAAATGATCTGTTTACACTAGAGGGCAGCATTACCCATGTTTTGAGTTTGAAATGGGAAAAATGCACAGAGAATGATTTGAATCTCCAGCTTTACCTCACAAGAGAGTCAGTTCACAAAGGAAACTGCAAAGCACCAATTCATTATTGGTCACTGCCATAAAAGACTGAACTCCCAAGGAGGAAAAAGCATAGAGATTAAAGAAACATCTTAGTTTTTTCTATTCCAAACTAGTGGAAAGAGAAAGGCAACAATGGCTCTCTCCCTCTCCTATAAAAATGAGCTAAAGGCTCTTAGTTGAAGGTCGAAGGATTGCTAATGTTCTGAATACTTGTGAAGTAGAGAATAGTGTTATAGTGTGAAGGCCAAGAGTCAAAGAGGTTCCTAGAGAGCTTGTTGACTAAGACTTCACTAATTGAGGGATAGAGAGATTGGAAGGCTAAGGAGGGCTTGGTACAACCGACGGTTGTAATCCTCCTCCTTTTAAAATCAATAGAACTGTATCTGTTTTGTCCATTCGATGCTTAATATTTTCATTATTGTTTGAATATTTACATAGTATGATATGAATGACTCAGATGAGTATAATCTAGATGTTCATTATATATTGGCTTAATTGATAGGATATATGTTGTGTTAGAAATTACACGAGTGCTTTGATTGATTGCAGGACTAATATTTGGAGCCGATGAAGAATGACTCTTGCTTCGCTGCATAGTGCTCTCCAAGGGACTCCAAGATCGTCAAAGAGGTAATTTTCTATCGCATTCTGTCAAGTTGTTTTAAGTTAATATGAACATATATATGCCATCTTTGTGAAATGTACAACTAATCTTATCATCTTCCTCGGGCACCAGAAAGCCCTAAGAGGGATATACGATAACCAACAACCCAAGCATTTTACCCTATAGCAGAATTAGCGACTCCGTTGGGGAATTTCCCCAAAGTTTCCGGACTATTTCTTTCCTCCTTTCTTCTCTCCTCTGTTCACAAATCCTTCCGACCAGTACTTATGCCCTGTAGACATTTCAAAAGCTCGCAGAGTTCAATCCTATTTCTGTTTGACCATCTGAAGAATTTTTCCCTGGCTAACGCTACCCCTGTAGGTTTTCCAGTGTGTTATAATGCCGAATCTGCTTAAATACAGTGCGTTAGTCTCTGGATTAACGTTGTCTTTACTCAGAGACAGTGCGTTACTCAGCCAAAACTTGTTGTTCACTGTTGTGATTGTGTTTTAGCTGCATAATTTTTTGGCCATCAGTATATCTCCTTGACTGAATCCCTGTGCTTGTTTACTAAGCTGGTATTTCTGTTTGTTTGCTCTTGTTTGAAAAGTTAGTGTCAAAAGAATTTACTTTTTAGAGAAGAATTTTTTTTTTAGTTTTTTCTATATCTAGCTGAGTTAATTCTAAAATTTTTGGTTCATAGACTGTTAAGAAGAGGTAGATAGAAGTCTGAATCTTTAAAGTCGAACTGTGTTATTTGAATGTTAGTGCATGGATGTTGAAAAGAAACCTCTCCTTGTAGAAATACTCTTCATCGAATTAAACATTTAGAGCATGTTTTGCATGGTTTCTTGAGTCAGAGTCTCATTACATTTCATATGTCCACTCCCCCTCCGCAAGACTAATAATCAAGTACACTAAGAATCAAGCGATAATAAAATCAATCACATTAATCTTTTTTGAGCTCACACAAACAGTAGTTCAGGCTAGGATCTTGGGTTAGGAATAGTGAGAAAATCACCCAAGATCTCAAAACTTGAAACTAGAGTCATTAACGACCGAAATCCTACTGCACTCATATTATCGGGACCGTTCCTTTACCGGAGCTTAGCGCGAGACAACACTTGGGTGCACAATAAGGTAGCCTGCCTTCGACTGCATCTAGTGGGTGTGTTATATATTGGGGTTCCCTTCGGGGATGTCGAAACTAGATTGGGGATCTAGGTATTCTTCCCATATAGCACACTGTCCTTGACCGTGGACCCCCCTAATGATTTCTTTGATTTGAGGTATCTTTAGTGGCCATACTTTTTAGGGACTTACACAAGGTGACTGGGACGGGTTGTCCTAGTACCTGAAATAGACGGACCCACTCTGTCTTTGGTCTTTAGGAGGGTACTCGTCTTCACGAGAGTGCTTACACCTATCATCTGAGGTTCAGGCGAAGCTCTAGAGTGACCGTAACTGTACTTTCGACCAACCCTCTCTGTATACTATTGTGATACTAGATTTCATCACCAGCAAACAGTAGTACTCAGACAGGGCACCCTATTCTGGCTGCTTTCTGATTGATTTTAGAGAGTCATTTTTTATTTTTTAGGTGTGTGGTTACTGTCATTGAGACTTCATAATACATCACAATTTATTAAAATTTGTTAAAATTAAACTGGTCACCATGGCGTCCTCCGACCCACGTCGTCTGTCCCGACGACAACAAGGTCTACCTCCTCTCACTATTGAGGAAGAACTGAACCTTGCTGAACCCGTGCCTTCTATGGAAGAGTAGTCTCCTTTGACTAATCTTGATTTTCACATAGCCTCATATCATCCGGAATTTTCGAAGGACCCTTTCACTAAAGGGGTTGTACCTCATTACAATCCTCCACTCACTGATCCGTCGGGGCCTGTGATAATTCAGATTCCATCACACCAAGATATGTCTTCGGCCGCACAAACATCCATTTCACCACCAGCATCCACTGGGTCGATGCCAATGGCAACCATCCTAGGTTTTCCACCATCCTCCTCACTGGTGGTTAGTTCTATGCCATCACTGGGTAACCCCAGTAGTCAACATATACCTACTCCCAGCCCTACGGTCATCACAACTGTCAGTAGCTTACCGAATCCTTTGGCATCTACTTGTACTGTGACCACGTTGGGACCCACGGTAGCTCCTCCCACGAGTATGACTACTTCGGTGCCTTTTAGCAACCCTTTCGGTTGGAACCCTTTGCTGAGTTCAAACCTCTTGGCCACTATACTAGGGGGCAGTGTTACCAGCATGTAGGTAGCAGGGGAAATTTTGCTTCCCCTGCAATCCTTAGGACAAATGGGACAACCTATTGTCAATAATTTTCCTTTAAGTGGTGCAAATATAGGTGTAGGGTCTATGTCGTTGCCAAACTATGCAAGTATTAGCATGCCTCTAGGTAACTCTATTGCATCCATTTGGACTAACCAACCCCAACCTCCATCTGGAATGGGAGGGCACTTTTATACTGGGGGAAACCAACCGGTTGCCTCGCAATACAATATTCCCTATGGACAGCAACAATATGTCCCTACTCCTCCACCTATAGGAAGTTTTTATCAAATTCTGACTTATCCTCCTGGTAACACGTTGATGGGTGGACCCTATGGTCTAAGTAGTCAGCCCATACTTCCTTGGTTAGATTAGGGGGAAAATCCACAATTGTCATTTTTGGCAGCTTTGGAAATTCCTGATATCCATAAACTGACTAACGACCCCATCAATCACAAACCGCTTTGGCCTCCAATACCACATAAGATTCCTTCTGACATCCCAAAGTTCGACGGGAAACAAGGGGACGACCCAGCCGCACACATCACTACCTTTCATCTATGGTCTATATCCAATTCCATGGTGGATGATAGTGTCCGGCTTCAACTATTTCCCTGCACCCTTACAGGCAATGCCGCCAAGTGGTACATTGAATTGCCATGCGCCGCCATCAATAATTTTGGCGCTTTAGCGACGGAGTTCCTAAAGAACTTCCAATTGCCAATTAGATTTGAAACAGGAACGGAATTGTTAACCTCGCTGTGCTAAGAAACTGCCACACACATCTTCGATCATATTCATGAATGGAGATGTAGGAGGAGGCTAGTCAAGACGCCAATCCCGGATCATCTCTTAGCCAATTGGTTTTGCAAGTCTCTTTTACCCCACATCTCTAAAGACATTGGCCTTTCTGGTGCAGTTACAGAAGATCAATGTATTCGTCGTGCCCAGCATTTGGATTTAATCTATTCACAATCCGGCATGCTATACGATCTACTCCCCCATGCCCCTGGTAACCCAAATCCTCCGGCCACTCAAAAAACCAGAGCACATGCTGACAGTCTCGTTGGCACAATCTCCGGTGTGGCCACAACGCAGTCTCGGGGGAAAACCTCTGAGCCATCTTCGGCTACCACCGCCCCTCACCAAACGAATACTCTTCCTACCGCTGAGGTGAATTCTGTCCAAACCTCACAAAAACCTAGCGGGAAAAATAAGAAGAACAAGAAAAAGACGTCTTCTTTGGAAGAGTAGTCAGATAATCAGAATAACCCTAATCAGAAAAATGCTGCCAAAAATGACAAAGGGAAGGATAAACCCATGAAATTTCCTTGCAATATCTGTGCAGAGGACCACTTGACATACAAATGTCCTCGGCTGCAGGAATCCACCGATGCCAACAAGGATTCTTGGTGAACACCTACCGTTCTTCATAATCCTTTCCCAAATCAACAATAGCAACATCAACACATGGTTGAAAATCCGCCACAACCCCATCAACGGGGCAATGGTGGTTCACATCCTTACAGCGAAGGACCATCTGCCATTTATGGCATTGAAAGTGTGGAACTTCAAACTCGAGCCAAGATTTATGGAAATCCTACCATAGATGCTCAAGAACCTGGAACTAGTTCAAATCCACCGCTGCCCAACGATTTGTATATCAAACGGCCTACTGTTGAAACCGTGATTCGTCCCCCCAAAGGGACACTTCGACGCATGACTCATAACACCTCTACATGTGTATCCCAAAACTACAACATTGTAGAATATTTGGCGCAGGCACCGTCATCCATGTCTGCTCTCGAAGTATTACAAACCTGTCCAGCACAAAGGAAAGCCTTGCTTTCGGCCATTGGTGGAATAGACCCCCAAGATTCCATGCTAACTATCTTTGATATGGAAAAGGCTAAACCTCGCCTCTCACACCAACTCGCATTCTAGGTGCAGGTTGTGTCGAAAGGGAGACCAATCCATCGCACTGTCATAGACAAAGGTGCTTCGACCTGCGTTATGTCACAAGCTTGTTGGCTCAATTTAGGTTCTCCTACCCTCACCCCGCCATCGAATTCCCTCAAAGCTTTCGATGGTCACAAGTTCCTCCCAAAAGGATACCTTTCTAGCTTTCCCATCACTCTGAGTGGGAAAACGGTAAACGTGGACGTTGAAGTCGTAGAGCGCCATCTAGACTATAATCTATTGCTTGGTCGTAGTTGGTCTTATACCATGAATTCCATTGTGTCTTCAGTTTTCCGACTCATCCTATTTCTATTGGATGGAAAAATAGTCACAGTGGATTAGCTATCCTTCTGCACCCCTGATTATGCCACGTTACCAAGTAGCCTGTACCCCTAATAGGAGGCTTCCCTGACTCTTACGTCAGTATCGGTACCGGTATTTTGAAGGCATCTTCCCTACTGGGTTGTTTTCCTCTCCCACCACCACAGATCCCAAACACGGTTGCAATGATATCCACCACTTTGGATGGCTCTATCGACCCATGGATCATTCCGGCACTTTCAGACATTGATTCCTAAGGATATCATATGCCGCTCTCACCAGCCGAGTTGGCTTACCAAGCCATCCAAACTGCATCTGAACCCTCTAATACTATGGTTTCAACCAACAGTACAAACCTCCCACCCATCACAGTTCTCTCTAAGGATCTCCTCAATGAAGTCTTGCCTACAGACGAAACTATTCGAGAGATCATGTCTCTAGAAGAACGAACTTGGGGAGAATTTCACAATCGCGCTTCGATGATTGACTCGGAGGCGATAAAAATAGAAATCCCATCCTTTGACCAACCTGAGATAGTTCCCTCCCATTATACGACTGTTCAAACTATCGATTCAGAAGGGAACATGGGTAATATTTCTAAGACAATGCTCATTGATATCTCGGTCAAAACGGGTATCGTGGAAAATATTCAAATTGGAGCCAACTGCAATCCTGAGGAAATTGCGTGCTTCACATCCCTTTTCAAGGAATTCCGCAATGTGTTTGCTTGGTCTTATGACGAAATTCCCAGCATAGACCCTTCTATCGTTGAGCACGAAATCAAGATTTATATGCAGACATACTCATGTTATTTCGAGCATTCTTTTTACGGTATTTTTCTTGCTCGTTAATCCAAAAAACCTCGAGTTTCCTTCTTCGGACTTGTTAAACTTATATGAAGTTGATATCGAGTGTTCTTTTTGTATGGTCTTTTTCTTGCTCATTAATCTGAAAAACCTAGAGTTTTCTTCTTCAGACTCGTTAAAACTATGAAGACGCACTGAGCTTTATTTTTAGGAATCTTTTTCTTGCTCATAAAACTGAAAAAACCCCAAGTCACCTTTGTCGGGCTCGTTAAAATACCACGACAGAAATTAAGGAGCCATTATTTTCTCTTTTTCAAAGCTCTTTAAACTGAAAAAGTAACTGAGTTTTCTCCGCTTGACTCATTAAAATTTCATGGAGGGCACCGAGTTTTTCTTTGTTGAACTCATTAAAATTTCACAAAGAGTATTGAGTTTAATCTATCTCCTCGTACTCATAACAAAATGAGGTAGACATCCATCGAACATAGATTTCTCACTTTTCCGGCTTCAAAGGACTAACTCACGGAAAATGAACTGTTTCGAGCTTACTATTATCCCTTTGCCATGCCCGGTTATCAAGACATGACAAAGGTACCCCAATGGAGTTGTCTTTTATGATATTTTTCAGACTCTCTAAACATGAAAAATTCACTGAGTTTACTCGTCTGGACTCGTTAAACCTAATCAGACGGGGCACAGAGTTGTCTTTTCTTACATTTTTCAGACTCTCTAAATATGAAAAATTCACCGAGTTTACTCGTATAGAATCGTTAAACTTAATCAAACGGGAAAAAATTTGGAAAAAATGGATACTACCTCTGTTACATTTCAGAAAAGGTCGATTTGGTAGCAAAATTCTTGAACATGGCACTTCCCAGAAAACTCTTTCGCAGTTAGCCGAACCCTACCATCTATGAGTATTAGCCTTCATTTCCCAATGTCCCTGCACCGGTAAAATCCTAACACACTCTTTGGTCTTTGATCAGCTACTTACTAATTATACCGCTAAGTACCTTATTGTTGTTAGCGAGATCTCGCTATCTAATTCACATTTATCAACTAATTCTCTTATGCCATAGTATTTGTCGTTGCGACATCCCCATTTCTCATGATATCTCTAATCAAAACACACATCAGTTGGTTTCCGTTTCGTGTTGACTGATGTAGGACGCCTCAGTGCCTACCTTTCAACAGATCTCTTCCTATTGACTTCAACATCTTATCTAAGAAGCTGATCCAGAAACCCATCAGTACCCGGATATTTGCAGACATCAGTGGCAGGTAGTCTTGTGTTTGATTAGGGGTATTCATCATTGGCTCCTGGTCGAATGATTCTATGAGTGTTTGACTTCAACTCATTTTTCACACTCGCTAGATTGTACTGTGCATCTTAGGGACCATCATCATTATCGGTGGCCGCCTTCACATCTGTTAACAGTTTTCATTATCGACTGGTAATCAGACGATTTATCACATGTTCTATGACAAATCCTTCATTCACATGTTGAGTAATATGCAGTTTAAGTGAATCGGCAGTCAATACCTTGGGGCAAAGGCTACATCATTAAAGTTGTGTTTCCTTCCCCAACTTGCGATATTGTTTATGGAGATAGCTTCTTCAGCCTGATCCTGTTATGATAAACACTTCCACATTGTGCTTATCGGTGGACAGATTCTTCATATCTATATTCCAGAGAAATCATGTTGTTTAAGCTACTAAGCATGGGAATGCCTGACTCAAGGCAGATACTATATTTTCTGACATATGTTGTTGTTTCAGGTTTTCCTCAGTCTTTCAATCTCTTTATCTCTACACAAATTATAAAGTATTTCGGCCATCGTCTTCATCTCTGACCTCACACTTTAGGGGGCATCTGTTACAGGAAAAAATACCTCCTCATCAGCTCAGAGGAGAAGACAAATATGGAAGGAATAAAAGAACCTAAATTAAACCTATTTCAGCCAAGGTAATGCATTTCTATAACAAAAAAAGAGCGTTATAACGCATGACACCAGTAAATGTGCCGCGTTAGTGGCTAGGGAAACGCTTTGTTTACACTAGAGGGCAATGTTACCCGTTTTTTGAGTTTGAAATGGGAAAAACGCGTAGAGAATGATTTGAATCTTAGGCTTTCCCTCACAAGAGAGTCAGTTCACAAAGGAAACTGCAAAGCACCAATTCATTATTGGTCACTACCATAAAATATTGAACTCCCAAGGAGGAAAAAGCATAGAGATTAAAGAAACATCTTAGTTTTTTCTATTACAAACTAGTGGAAAGAGAAAGGCAACAACGACTTTCTCCCTCTCCTATAAAAAGGAGCTGAAGGCTCTTAGTTGAAGGTCAAAGGATTGCTAATGTTCTAAATACTTGTGAAGTAGAGAATAGTGTTATAGTGTGAAGGCCAAGAGTCAAAGAGGTTCCTAGAGAGCTTCTTGGCTAAGACTTCACTACTTGAGGGATAGAGAGATTGGAAGGCTGAAGAGGGCTTGGTACAACCGACAGTTGTAATCCTCCTTCTTTTAAAATCAATAGAACTGTATTTGTTTTGTCCATTCGATGCTTAATATTGTCATTATTGTTTGAATATTTACATAGTATGATATGAATGGCTCAGATGAGTATAATCTAGATGTTCATTATATATTGTCTTAATTGATAGGATATATGTTGTGTTAGAAATTACACGAGTGCTTTGATTGATTACAGGACTAAGATTTGGAGCCGGTGAAGAAGGACTCTTGCTTCGCTGCCTAGTGCTCTCCAAGGGACTCTAAGATCGTCAAAGAGGTAATTTTCTATCGCATTCTGTCAAATTTTTTTAAGTTAATATGAACATATATATGCCATCTTTGTGAACTGTACAGCTAATATTACCATCTTCCTCGGACACCGAAAAGCCCTGAGAGGGATATATGATAACCAACAACCCAAGCATTTTACCCTATAGCATGATGCACTTGCTACCTTATGACCAACAGTCCCCACAAGAGCACCACACACTTTGAAGGTGTCCAATGACTTGTAAAATGGCATTTCAGTGTTCATTCCATCAATTGAGCCCTTACAGATGATATACAAGCATTTTTTACTCTTATAGAAACCTATGGGGTCATTGATGTGTCCCCACACCCATTGGGAGCACCATATGTCTACTACTTGGAGAACAAGGGGCCACCACATTTTCCTTCACATTTTGAGGATTTTATTCATCATTATGGCACTTCTAGACATTATCAGGCCTTTTGGAGGGCCCCAAGACATGCGCATATTATTATTGGACCTACTGAGAGGCTTATTATTTCATTTATGAGCTAGTTTGGTGGGCTTGTCACCAAAAGTTTGTTTATTTGCACATTATTTTATTTTTAGGGGATAATGTAGGCTCATCAGATAAATTGAAATCCTAAGAGATGTATAAATAGGATTTATTTGGATTCATTTGTATCATCACTTGACTTCGGATTTCTCTATCTTTAGAGATCTTTCCATTTTTTCTTGGCAGACTATTTTTGGATGATAGATGAACTTTGATGTGTGGATTTAGGCTATTCCTATCTTGTAGCTTCTTATTTGAAAATTTGATGTTGGTTGGATATACTCTCTAACATTGTGAGTGCAAAGACTATTTTTGGATGATGGATGAATTTTGATGTAAGGATTTAGGCTATTTCTATCTTGGAGCTTCTTATTTTCAAATGTGGTGTTGTTGGATATACTCTCTAACATTGTGAGTGCAAATTTTATGTTATTTTCTTGTTGCTGCATATAATTGGATTTCTCTATAATTAGGGCTAATTGGTGCATACATGAAGTGTGGAATTATGTGTCTATTTATCTTATTCTATGTATGGGCTATTGTTAGATGAATGAAATGTCCTAGAAATCATGTTATCTTGGTAAGATTGCACCATTTGTGTGAAGTATAAATGATTCAAAGTCACGTTTCTTCTCTTTCCTCTAACATTCGACAAAGTTGACTTTCTAGGCTTCCTTGAACAAGAAACTGAATTCTTCTTCATTATTATCCTTGACTCCATATCCCCAAGTGAATCAGGCAATGGTCCCTCAAAAAAGGGTGATCATTTTGTTGGGAAAAATACTAAGGGGGGGGGGGGGGGGGGGGGGGGGGGAACCGTATTTAAAAAATCACACAATATTTTCTTTACTTTACTGATTTATATACAAAACTTTACTTAATCCAACTAGTGTATGTACGCAACTTTCTTTAAAGAAACTTGCGTATGCCTAGTGAACTTTTATCTAGATAAATCTTCAGAAACTTTACTTAGACCAGTGCATCATTCAGTCTGTTAGTATTAGTCTTTTCATCCTATCACCAGTGATCAGATGGAATTTTATCATGTCTTGTTAGGGTCTCATAGTTAATTTTTTGTCATTTCACTAGGTCTTCAAGAAAAAAATTTGGTCACTGGGCATTAGGCTTAGGATTATTTTCCACTCCTTCCAATATTTTAAATTGCTAGTTCATATAATCAAATAAGATGAGTATATCATTATTAAGATATTTTCATCATAATTTTATTGATCATTACCATGATCTCATTTAGTTCAGAGTCTCCATTAGGTCATTAGGGTTTCAAGGTCACCAAACTGCCATTTCATGCATAAAATCCGGAAAATTGGAAGAGTGGTAATAAAGCAAGTTTTTTCAATAAATTTTAAATTTTAAATGTAATGTTATGTTTCTAAATGTAATAAGTACTTTAGATTTCTAAAGCTGTAGTTCAAATGTTCCAAGGAAGATTCAAAAAGTTCAGATTACAAATGTCCAAGGTTGTGAAGTCAAAAAGAAGAAATAAAGTCATGCTTCAAAAAGAGACATGTGAGGCCCATTATCAGTTAAAGAAAGCTATCCCATGGTTATAAAAGGGCCAAGAATTCATAAAAACATTTCATTTGCTCCATTTGGTGAGAAAAAAACATTTTTACAGCTCCAAAAGGCAAAAAATTGGAGGTGCTACGCATCCTCTGGAGGCGCTGCCCATCCTTGAACTGCATTGCGCATCTACGAACTGCATTCTGCACAGGGAAAAGTTTCCCAATCATGCTCAAAAATCACCAAAATTCAGAATCTCAGCTTCCATTCAGGGTTTTCACTCTCCAAATCATCTTAACAAGTAAGTACATACATCTTCATGCCCTCCCTTCCATGCAAACAAAGAAATGATAACTAGCTTATTTCCCTAGGGTTTCATAAAAATTTCATGCATTTGGTTGTGAAATGATCAATTGATGATGTGAAACCCTACTACACCACTATTAGCTATTTAAACACCATTCCCATACCTCACAAAACATTTCCCATCATTTTTGCAACATATCCCTACAAACCCTAGCCTTCTTTTGCCAAATTGAGCCATTTTCCTAGCTAGGACTATGTTTGAATTTCCTAGCTCACTCCCTTCACTCATTTAGCTTAATTTTTCTCCCTCAACATTCCTAATATCCCTTCCCCTCTCCCTCAATTTTTCTACCCTTATCTCCCTTCGCTAATTCCCTCATTTCATTCCCTTCACTCACATTTCCCTGTTTTTCCCTTCCCATCATCTAGGGTTTTCAAATCAGGGAAGGAGATAACACACCATCATAGAAGAGAAGACAACAAAAAGGGGGAAAGATACTGAGGTATGAGCCCTCAAACTACAATGAAATCATTTTCTCACCCTTCATTAGAAATTTTTTTGAAGATGTCAACTGCCTAGGGTTTTGTCAAAGGGTGGAGGAAGTAGGTTATCATGAGGAGCTGACAGATTTGTTTGTCACCAACCTGAAGGGAGAAAAAGCCACAATTGCAGGGATTGATTTCACATTTTCAATTGATGCCATCTCCCTTGGCACAAGGATACCAAACCATGGGGAGTGTTGGTTCAAAGGCATGAGTCTTGACCTTGAGCAGTACAAATCCTTCATAAAATCACAGTACAAAGAGACTCATACTGTGTCAAAATTCTTGTGTGTGTGCTAGAATTTCTCACTTTTCAGTATTTTATTTTCCACATAATTTTTATGGCGAAAATTGCAGTTGTGATTTTATTCGTTGTTTGTCATAGCAAATAAAATGCGTAATTAAATTTAAAGTTAGAAGAATAAGAAGAATACTTTCCAGTTGCAAGAATAGATAAAAATTTCACATTTGATGCTACAAAACTATTTGTTAGAGGTAAAATATATTTTTTGCATGGTGATTTCAGTTGGTAAATGGCCAAAAGTTTCAAATTGGGTAAAATGGTACTCACATGTTTGTGAGGGATCCATGGACAAGTGTGCTTCGTTATGTATATAGAACTACTTCTTAAGAGCATCATAATTACAAGCTTATTGTATCTTTGAACTACACATTATAGAAAGCACAATTTCCTCGACAATATTTCAAAATGTACCATAGTACAAATCAACTTTACCTTGGGCACCCATGTTCATTTTGCAACAATATCAAGTTTAGCTTGGGAACCCATAGACATTTTTCATGGTGTATGACTGCTAAGGGTACCTTTGGTTGCATTCTTGGTCCTAGGCTTAAAGTGAAATTCTTTGAAATGAAGTATATTCTTATAATATAGAATAATTTTGAATGCGATGGGCCTTCTTGTGGGTTTACATCATAGTGGTTGCATTCTTGGTCCTAGGCTTAAAGTGAATTTTCTTGAATTGAAGTATATTCTTATAATACAGAATAATTTTGAATGCAATGGGCCTTCTTGCGGATTTACATCATAGTGTCAGAGATTTGCAATTAAAACATAAAATCATGCTATGAGTTGTTAGAAGGATCAAGTATATTTTAATTCTACCTTCTTGTGTCTTTACATCACAGTGTCAGAGATTTGAAATTAAATTATTAAATCATTCTATGATTCGTTAGAAGGATCAAGTATATTTGAATTCCACATTTTTAATACATTGATCAAAGCCTATGTTTAGGCTAATAGGAACTGTTGTGGATCATCTACATATCCTTTTTATTTTCAATTTTTGAAAATATAAAAAAAATTAAATTGTTGTAAAAATGTTAAAGTATTAAAATTCTTATACTTTAACATAAAAAACATTTTTTTTGATGAACTTTATGAAAGTGGGTTCCGCATTTATGTTTAAACATCAAACATTTTGTTGGGTGGAAAGCGTCGATAGTTTCAATTTTCAACAAAAGGTTGAACCCGCGAGCACAATCAGCGCACAAGTTAATTAAATGAGTGCCTCCACAGTTGACTCGGTTGACTGTGAGGACAACATAGATGAATGGTGAAGATTCATTATGGGGTCACCAACCAAATTTTTCAGCCATACTTCAAGAGCCCCCGCAATGATGCAGGACGCTGAGTTGTTCACAGCTGTGTTCCACATCGGATCAATGACATGTTGGCACGTCATTTCAGCATTAAATTTCGAAGCCACGCCACCTATTTAAACAAAATTAGCATTGTTTTTTCAAAATATTTTTTGATTAGTTTGCTCTCCATCCTGTTTTAAGTTTCCTGTCAACCTAGTAGAATTGACCACCCTGTGAGTTATTATTTACGTTAATTTTCAATCATGGCTAAGCATTCATCTTTGTCGGGTTCAGCTAGTCATATCCCTCTCATGGACACTGAGGGGGGTATTCAAGATACTCTTTGTTCCATAATTCATCTTCCATTTTATCAGCAAGTCATCCTAAATGACAAATCCTCCCCTATTTTTACTGCCATGGTCAAGTCTAGAATACTCTCTTCATGTATCCCAAAAACCCACCTTTTTCCTGAATTTATCTATTGGTTGGTGTCAGTCATGTACCCTGGGAAATGCTTTGTTATGAATTGTCAGGGAGAGAATGTTTTGCAAGTGTCTACCCAGCTAATCTGTGAAGCCCTTTGCTATCTTGAGTCAGAGTCATCTGTTCAGTTCTTCGACAATTCCCTGGCAACCTATTATGATAATCTTGTACGTGAAAATTTTAATCAATTCATATACTTCTTGAAGCCAAACATGAAGCAATTTCAACCGGACAGCAAAGAGTTCGCTATGGATATTTTTGATGCAGAAATTCGATCAATATTAAGCAGCATTTTAAACATTCAGGGCAAAGATGATGACAATGTAGTGCATAAATCAGTCTTGGGGATGTTTTCCATGATGATGAAATCAGGAACAGTGCTGGATATTCCATCATATTGGCAGGAGGTAGTTAATTCATAGCTAATGAGCCTTTCATTAATAGGTTCTTTTAAATTTCCTTCATTAATTGTCTACTTGTTCTTATATCAAAATGTGGAAGAGTTCATGCATTTAGGTCTGAATATTATGGATGTAAACAAGAAAAGGCAATCAACAGTGTTCTAGACAGATGTAGTAAGAAGAGATCAAAATGAAGCTGGGTTGTTTGATTTCGCCAGTTATTTCATGTTAGTTGCATAAAAAATCTTGAATGGAGTTCCTCCACCTTGTTTTTTACCTAAATCTCAGGAGTATTTACATCTAAGAGAAACTTGCAAATTTGGAGATTAGTTTGTTTTTTAGGATTACTCTGAAATTAGGCTATATGGAGCAAGTATTGAGCTTTACAAACTTCCAACGTTTGTAGCTATGAGGTTATTTGCCTTGGAGTTTATTCGATAGAGTCTAAATGTTGATCAGGTTCACTTTGTGCCCACGAAAAATGGGCATATGTACAAATTACCCATGACTGTAGGCCCTTTCATAGTCAATATGAGACAGGCATTTGAGGAGGTTACTAAAATGTTAGATGAGATGCATATGCTATTAGGGGAAAGTTGGGCTTATGACCCTCACAGTGTAATTTCAAATAGAAGAATTGAGAATGGGTATTCAGCTTTCATTCATGAAATCATGCCAGATTTGGCGAAGATAGCAAGTAGAGGTTGTTGATCAGCGGTTGTCATTGATGTCAACCCAAGCAGCACATAGGGCTAACCCAATATTGCATGGAAATTTTGACTTACCAAATTAATACATTCTGGGTCAATAATTCTTTTGATGGTTTCTACTTGTCGATATGTTTCCATTGATTTATGGCACGCCATGTAATTCTTCACGGTTTGAGAGATATTCATGTTTGAAGTTTGTACCCCTAGTTAATGGCATAAACCCCATGGGGTTGGGGCATGGGTCCTTGAAAAGTCATAATTAATATTTTTTATGCTCCTAAAATCCCTCCCATGTTCACTTTTTGAAGCCCCTCTCAACTTAAGCATTCATATAAATTGTGATCTTCATTTCCTCCTTATGCAAGGGATTCGGCCATATGAAACAGGTCATCTTGGAATTTTTCATTTCAACAAGCTTATTTGGTTCAAGCTGAAATGTTTAAGAGTGCTAAGCCAAAATCCCGAGAAGTTGTAGTAAAAATTTCAAATCAAGGCACAAACATTTTTGGAGATAAGGACTGGGGTAAGTCAGGGTTTTGGCAAGCTCCTGAAATTCATCTCAAAGAAGTGACCTTGGTAAATTCGTCATAACTCTCTCTCTGAGTATCGAATTGGAATTTTGTAAACAGTGACAGTTATTGCATAGTCTTTAATTTTCTCTCTATCAATTTTAGAACCAAATGAAGAAACAGTGATACGTGGCATGCCATACAAGTGTCCTCTACCGAAACAGTCCATAATTAGGGCATTGTAAGAGATTGGGTATAAATCTCTCTTCAAGAAATCCCAAATTGGGTCAAACCTACGACGTAGAAATACGACTCAAAAAGGACTACTAGGACCAAAAATCAGATATTGAGGATACGAACTGGCAGAGAATACACAGTTCAATATCGAGCTCCTAGAAAACAAGAAAAAAACTAGATCATGTGTTGTCGAGGTTGCAAGGACAGTTTCCCCCTACGACGGAAGAAAAGCAGCAAGGTGCGACCGATGGTAGCATGACCCAAGAGCAACAACCAAGGTGCATAATAGTGGTAGAAATTCATCATATGGAAGTCTTCAAGTGGCGACCTTGCCTTTAATCATTGTAAAGGTATCATTGTGCTTGGTGTTGTAAATACATTATTGTGTAAAATTATTATAGTGTCTGTACGCGAGGGTTGAAGGGGTGTTGGAGGGTCTGGGTTCATCATTGGGTGGTTATTAAAGTTGGGGTTATGGTCTAGTATATATTCTTCTTCTACATCATTCTATGTCATTGTAAAGTGGACCATTTTCACAAGTGCGGGGAGTCCATTCTTTTATTCTTATGGGGTGGGGGTGGTGCTAGGGTGAGTTGTATCTCATTGGGTGTTGGGCATCATTGGGTTGACTACTAAAGAATCTAGGGCATTGGAGCCTCCATCCGGTGGGGAGTTGGAGAAGAATGCTTTTCTAGATTCTAGGAAGTTGGAGCTTTATTTTCAATTGGAGTTGAATATTAAGGAATTATTGAAAAACATTAGGTGGTTTTCCTGGGTGGGTTTCCACCTTAAAACTATGTGCATTTTTTTCCTCTTGTTCTGCTATCATTGTGCAAACAATGATAATAATTGACAATTAACTAATGCTCTAATTGAAAGGAATATTGATTCACCCCCCCTCTCAATATTTCCAACAATTGAAGTGTCGAGCTGATTTCCCTTAAATAGAAGTTTAATAATTTGGAAGGAGGTCCTTGAACATACCAAGAATGGTGTACGTCTATTCGATGAAAATAATTATGCACTGCGGAAAGGAAGAATCGGGTCTATCTCTTGGTGCAAGGTTATGAAGTATGAGACAACGCTGTTCAAAATGGATTTACATCAACCGCGGATGAACAAGGTAAGAAGAATTTGGTAAATGATGCAACAAAAATATTATTATCGGTGGACTTATTGAATCCACTTATCATAAGGTGTTGGGTTGTAAAAGCGCGAAAATGTATGGGACAAGCTTGAGAATATATGTACGAGGTGACTCAAATGTCAAGAAAGCAAAGCTTCAAAAATCTATAGAGCAAATTTGAGCAACTCGAATGAAAGGAATTGCAGCATTGATGCATACTTCCAATACGTTGATGAAATACCAATACTGCGGAAGGATTGGGGAAACCGATTGACGAGAAGACTATTATACGGAAAATTCTTAGAACGTTGCAAAGAGAGATTTGGCAAAATGTCGGTCTTGAAGAATACGTTAAATACGGACAAACTCGACGAGAATAATTACATGGAGTTCTCACCATAGCATATGAAATGAGACTTCGGTGAAGAAAAGGTACTTCAAATCTAGAAACTATGTTCGTTGCATCTAAGCAAACCAATAAGGAAAAACAACCTTCAATTGAAATGACATGCATAGGTTTCAAGAAAAGGAGATGATGGAAGGTCTTTCGAGATGAAGAGAATATGCTTGCTTTACGAGAAAAATAAAACACCTTTAAGGAAAATTCAAAGGTAAACTTCCATTAAAGAATTTGTTTGGTTGTGGTGAGGTTGGGCATTTGTAGAAAAATTTCCAGACAAAAGTGATGGCAACTCAAAAGGAAAGAAAGGCTTTAAGAAATTCAACAAGAAAGGCAAAATAAAGGATCCAAAAGGAACTTTATCTCTAAAGAATATAGCTCCTCATCCGATGAAGAAAGTGACAACAAAGAAGAAGCTAATGAAAAAGTATTGTTTATGGCCAAGCACAATAAACAAGAAGTATCAAACAATGAAGAAGAAGGGTTGACCATAGAAGAATTTGTGAGGGCAATCAAGCTTATAAAAAGAGCTCCAATGCGGAAGATCGTTCAACACTCTTGAAGAACGAACGAGTTCAAGGTCTCAGAATTGAGTTGAAGAACACAAATGTATTGAAGAGTCACTTCAAAAGAAGTTGGAAGAAAGAAACCAAGAAAGGAAAGCATTAGAAGCCGAAGTAGTCTCTTTGCGTAAGGAAGTGAAGAAGGAAAAACTATCCAAAACTATGCCAATAGCTCAAGGGCATTGGAAAAACTCATCAACAATCGGCAATCTTACAACGTGAGAACTTGCCTGGGATTTACAAAGAACAAGAACGGGACCTTCTGCAACAAAATACAATGAACCTATGAGATGCGAGATGCATGAAGACTTCATTGGACAAGATTAGCAAGCACATCCTTGGAAGACGAGTTCCTCGACGAATATTTTCATCCGGTGCCACCATATTTTTCATGGCTATTGTTATTCATGTGGAAAATTTGGTCATAAAGTTGTAGAATATGCTTGGTACTATGAACTAATACAATTCAAGAGATTCTTCAAATATGAACCTCCTAGGGCTCAACAAAACATCAATAGATTTGAAAATTTAAGAAATAATATGGAACATTACAAATGTCGAAAATTTGGACACATAGCCCAGGGCTGAGATGTAGAAAATCCTCCGGAAGAAATCTTCGAAGCCACAAAATGAATGAACATGGAAGAAGAAGAAGATTGATAATTGTGCTCTTGCTCTCAAGGCTCAAAAAAGAAAGATGTGTGGTATGTTGACATCGAGTTGCTCAATGCATGTAGTGGAGATAGAAGGAAATTTGTGTCTGCGAAAGAAGAAAGGATGGAACCATATCCTTTGAAATGATGGATCTTCAAATGTTATAGGATCGGTACCATCACTCTCGAAAGAAAAATATGTTATAACGAGAATTTTCTGTTGGTCGAAAACATGAATCACAATACGCTCAATGTTGGACTAATGTGTGATCAAGGACACACAATACTATTCAACTCCACAAAATGTGAAATCGGGAAAGGCGGTATGGTAAAATTGTGGCTACGGCAAGTCGAGCTCCAAACGACATATATGCCAGATGAAACAACTAAAGTATGTCTACTAGCTAAAGAAAGATTAAAGTTGGTTATGGCACAAACGAATGGAGGTCACATAAACTTTGACAATCTTGTCGGGATAAGCAAAAGAGAAGCGATGCGAAATGCCGAAAATCTCAAAACCTTCCAACACACTATGTAAGGAGCATGTCGTCATGGCAAGCAGGGAAAAGTCCAATTAAAACAAAAAGAATACTTTTTCATCACATCCATTAAGATTGATACATAATGATCTATGTGAGTCTGTGAGAACAAAAGGCTTAGACGAGAGGGTGTATTTCATGTTGACAGTAGATGACTATACTAGGATGACGGCCGTCGGTTTCCTAAAGAAAAATCTAAAGCATTTGAGTGCTTTAAGATCTACAAGAGTTGGTTGAAAATGAAGGCGGTTGAAAAATAAAGTGTTTGAATCGAGGATAATGGTGGAAGAATTCACTTGAAATTATTTCGACAATATTGTGACGAAAATGGAATAAAAAGGCAATTTTCAACTTATACGAACACCTCGGCAAAATGGAGTTGCTGAAAGAAAGAAATAGAACTATATAGGAAAATGGGTAGAACAATGTTGAAGGACTCAAATTGGATGAAAAATTAAGGTTCAGGCAATTGATACGGAAGTCTTCATTATCAAGCTGATCTTCTAAAATAATTACAACAAGACTCCATATGAATTATGGAAAGGAAAACTTGACTAATATCAAAATATTTTAGAATCTTTGGAAGCAAATGTTATATCAAAGAGAAAGATCAAAATTTGGGTAAGTTTGAATGCGTGTTGATGAAAGGTATCTTTGTTGATTACTCCACCGGGAAGAGCCTATAAATGCTATAATCTAAGATGAAAATAGATAGTGGAGAGCATAAATGTTACATTTGATGAAGATGGTGTTCTAGCGAGTAATGATGAGGATCTAGAATCTTTGAAACTTGAGACGAGAGGCTGAAAAAAGAAAACGGATAAAATTATAGAACAAGAAGCAACTATCAACGAGAAAAAGTAAATAATGATCATCGAATGTACGAACAACAAGCTCCTCCAAGGGAGAACAAGAGTGGATTCAAAGAGCCATCCATCAAATCAAATCATTGGTGACATAAATGAAGGTCGATAGCGTCGTTCATCACAACAAGCTCAGGCCTTTTCTGTAACCTTTGAGCCTAGTAGTTTTGAGGAAGGCTTCGACCAAAATGAACATTGGGTAGCGGCTATGAATGAAGAATTGGATCAAATTGAGAAGAATAACACCTAGGAAGTAGTTTCACAACCAAAAGATAAAAATGTCATTTGGGACTAAATGAATTGTTCGGGAACAAATTGAATGAAGATGGGCGAGTTACGAGAAACAAAGCAAGATTGGTTTGCAAAGGCTATGCAAGTGGAAGGAATTGATTTCGGCAAAACATTTGCACCATTTTCCATAATGGAAGCCATCCGAATGTTTCTCACCTGCTAAGAAAATAAAAGTCTACCAAATGGATGTTAAGTCAACATTTACGAATGGAGAATTAGAAGAAGAAGAAGTTTACATCGAACAACTTGAAGGTTTTCTACTATCACAAAAAAAAAGACTATGTCGTAGGTTAAAGAAGACTCCTATATGGCCTCGAAGCAGCCTCCGGAAGAGGTGGTATGTCGTCTTGATGGATATCTACGTCACCAAGGGTTCAAGAAAGGTACGTGATAGCAATCTTTATGTGCAAATAGATAAAGATAATTTAACAATTGTTGAGGGTATATGTGGATGATGTAATATTTGGTAGCAATGATGATCGACTAAGTGAAATTTTCTACAAAGATGCCAAAGTGAGTTTGGAATGTCTTTACTTGGTGAGCTGACATACTTCTTAGAGCTTCAAATATCTCGGCAAGAAGAGAAAAAGGAATATTTATGTTCAAGCCAAGTACATCAAGGAAATGTCCAAAGAAATTCAAAATGGAATATTGCAAACCCGTCTGTACTCCAATGGTAACGAGTTGCAAATTGAGCATAGACGACTCATCTAAGGATGTGGATAAGAAGTTGTACGAGATCTATGATTGTTGGTCTTCTATATGTAACAACCTCTCGACCGGATGTTATGCAAGCGGGTTGGACAAGCAACAAGATTCCAAGCGGCACAAAAAGAATCACATATTATTGCCATCAAAAGAATTCTTCTATATCTAAAGGGCATAGAAGAATATGGTTTTGTGGTATCCCAAAGGTAACAATCTCATTATTCAAGCCTTTACGGATGCAGTTGGGCGGGGGAACGTTGATCGTAAGAGTACTAGTGGAGCAGCATTCTATCTAGGTGGTTGTCACGTGTCATGGTTGAAAAAAAAGCAAACTTTAATCTTGTTGCTCTACGGTGGAGACGAGAATACATTACAGCAACATCATGTTGTACTCAAGTCCTTTGGATGAAACAAAATTTGTAAGATCTTCAAATACAATTCAGCCAGGCTTTATTGTAATGCTGTGCTTACTAGTGCCATCGACATCTCCAAGAATCACATCATGCATTCAAAAACAAAACACATTCGATCAAATATCATTTTGTTAGAGAACAAGTACGTGAAAAGAATATCAAAATTGAGTATGTTTGTACAAAAGAACAAATTGCTGATATCTTCACTAAACCTTTACCTGCGTGAAGCATTTGAATATCTTCATCAAAATCTTGGGATTCTCCCAAGTTCTCATTAGATTTTCCTTTCCAAGAATATAAAGTGGAAGTGGCGATTACGGTGCGGGCACGATTGTGTCGATCGGGAGTGGAAGTGTGTACGAGTCCACGGAGGATGGTTGTGTTTCGAGGGGGAGTTACCATTTGCCATTGATGTCAAAGGGGAGAGAATGTTGTGAGAAGAGGTGTGATCGCCGAAGGGTACTTGTGTTGCCATCAATGCCAAAGGGGAGATTGTTGATCGACGGTTGTCATTGATGTCAACCCAAGCGACACCAGAGGCTAACCCAATATTGCACATGCGAATTTTAGCTTACCAAATTAATATATTACGGGTCAATAATGCTTTTTATGGTTTCTACTTGTCGAGATGTTCTCATTGATTTACGGCACGCCATGTAATTCTTCACGGTTTGAGATATATTCATGTTTGAAGTTTTTACCCGGTTATTGGGCCTAAAAACACATGGGGTTGGGGCATGGGTCCTTGAAAATTCATAATTAATATTTTTTGTGCTCCTAAAACCCTCCCATATTCACTTGTTGAAGCCCCTCTCAACAAGCATTCATATAAATTGTGATGTAATTTCCTCCTTATGCAAAGTTCGGCCATACGAAACGGGTCATCTTGGAATTTTTCTCTAACGATTTTTTCTACGAAGGTTCAGAAGCTGAAATTTTTGTGAAGATGAAGCCAAAATCCTAAAGGCTGCAGTAAAAATTTTAGATCAGGGTACGCAATATTTTGGAGATATGATCGTTGTGTAAGTCGGGGTTTTTACCGAGCTCCTGAAATTCATCTCAAAGTGACCGAAGCCAAGGTTAAATGTAAATCTCTCTCTGAGTATCGGTTGAAATTCCTGTAAAGTGACACATAGTGCATAGTCTTTAATTTTCACTCTATCAATTTCGAACCAAATGAAGAAATAGTGACACGTGGCACTCCATCTGATGCGCTCTCTTTGAAACGGTCCATAATTAGGGCATTGCGAGAGATTGGGTATACTCTCTCTTCAAGAATCAAAAAAAATTGGGTCATACCTATGGCATTAGAAATATGACTCAAGGAATACTACTAGAATAAAAAATCAGATATTGAGGATGCGAAATGACGGGGATACACGATTCAATATCGAGCTCCTAGAAAGGCAAGAAAAAGCTAGATCATGTGTTGTCAAGGGTTGCAAAGGACCGGGTTCTACGGCGAGAAAAATAAAAGCAAGGTGTGGTAGATGGTAGCATGACGAGCAACAACCAAGGTGCATAATAGCAAAGTTCATCATATGAAGTCTTCAAGTGGGCAACTTAACATACATCGATCATTGTAAATGTATCATTGTACTTAGTCATTGTAAATACATTATTGTACAAATTGTACTAGTGTCTATCTACCAAGGGTTGAAAGTGTTGGGAGGTATCGTTCATCATTAAGTGGTTGTATCAAAGTTGGGGTTATGGTCTAGTATATATTCTTCTTTTACATCATTATATATCATTGTAAAGTGGACCATTTTCACACAGTACGGTCCATTCTTCTTTTATTCTTCTATAGGGTGGTACGGTGGTACTGGGGTGAGTTGTGGCTCATTGGGTGTTGGGGCATCCATTCGGTTGACTGCGAAGAACCTCGGAACGTTAGGGCGTCCATCCGGTAGGAGCTAGAGAAAGAATTCTTTTCTGAATTCTAGGAAGTTGGAGCTTTATTTTAATTGGAGTTGAATATTAAAAATTATTGAAAAGCATTAGGTGGTTTTTGTCTAAAAATTAGGTTCCCACCCAAAAGTTTGTGTGCATTGTGTTCCTCTTGTTTACTGTCATTGTACAAACAATGATAATAATTGGAATTAACTAATGCTCTAATTGAAAGGTCTTCAGTTCACCCCCCTCTCGGTATTTAAAACGGTGTGATAAGTTTAGCACGTTCAAACATTCATACCCCTATCATATCATAAAAATTCAAACAAAGAAGCAAAGAAACAATGATTGACTTAGATGATGAGGAGTAGGGAGCTGAAAAAGAGAACAAGTTTTTACTAAATAATTTACATTTTACCCTGGTTTTCTTTACATTTAGGAAAAAGAAAAAAATGTTCTTCTTCTGGGAGTCATGAAATATCTCATGAGGAAAGTATGCAGTCAAACATATGTTTACATAGATTGAAGAATGAAATCAAAGATGAAAACCAACATGAAGCCCAAGTTGGTATAAAGGTCACTCTAGATCAAACAGGCACCCAGCTGTCATGGATCTTGAAAAGATCAATTAACGGGATTGCCTTGTCTCATCAGGACATCAGGGTTACTAAGAATTTCGATACTATAAATGTGAGTTGTGGATGTGAAAAGATTCCCTTGATGGATAAAATGGTTGCATATGCTGGAAATTGGTCCTTAGTTGTGAATGACTTAATGGGAACAATGCAAAATAGAAATGAAGGCAGAAAATATGTTAAGGAAAGGTACTTAAGCAATTGAAGTTAGAAAAGCTAATGCAAGAGCTTTAGCAGGCTCGAGAATGATGAGTTAAAGAAAATCATTGTAGATTGGGTGGACCTAGTGACAAGAGTGGCCATGAGAAATTTACGAGTGCTGAAATAGAAATATCCACATTGAGAAGAAGCTAAAAAATTTCCTATAGGAGAACATTCTGTAGCTCAGAAGTTAGAGGAGGTGGATAATGAAAAGGAAAATCTTTTTACAACAACTAATTTTGAGAATAGCAGAGGGCATAAAATAGACTGCAATATCATTTGCAAAATCATATTGATAACCATGGTTTTACTTTTGTTTTTTCACTACAGGTAATGAAGATCCTAAGCACGGACCACATTCAATTGAATACTAAGTTGCAAATAGTGAAAGAAGGTGGAAAAAGGCTAAATTAAGGTCAGAAACATGACAAAAGCTTATTCATATCATAGAAAATGAAGGTAAAGCAAGTACAAAGGGATATTCGAATGCTAATGCTAAGATTAAATTCTCAAAGAAACCTTGAAAAGAAGTATTTCAACGTACAAGCCAAATATCATTTGGAATAATGTCATTTTCTAAAATGAAATCAATTTGGAGCGTTGTTTGAAGATAGTTAAGAAGAGGAAAAAAAGTCTTATCGGGGGAATGAAAGAACCAATCATGAAGGATGATGAAAGCAATTGTGAGCTATCTAGGCAAGAAGGTTCATTGATTTTATTAATTCTAAAACGGTCGGGGAATTCGAAAGAGAATGTTAAAGGCGAGGACCTTATGTGTGGTAGAGATCAATGAGATGATTCTCGAGGAAATGATCACCCGAAGCTACGGAAAAGAAAATGATGGAAATTAAAGAGGCAATAGTCAATTTGATGAGTTGTTTGAAAAAGTGTATGAAGATAGGTGCCTTACCATGTTGGGGAGATGAAGGAAATATTTTTCCATGGGATTCTTGTGAGAATTCTCTAGTTATGGAAAAAATAAAAGTTGATAATAAACATGAAAAAAAAATCGAAGAATTGTTAAAGAAACAATGGTCAACGTTCATACATAAACATTTCCGAGTATATGGTTGGTAAAACCTCGTTTCACGGAAGGACCATCTTATAATCAAATTACTACATTCGGTTAAGGTATCATAATTTAACACATTAGCCCAAGACAAAGATAGAATGTGGAAAAAGTGCAGAGCTTGGACAATAGACTTTCCAAAAGGTTTTCAACATCAAAGAAGAATAAATCGAGATGACCAAGGACATGCGGCAACATCATGAGCATTCTATAGATTAGGATGTATATCTTACATTATATTACTTTTCCAAAGACAATACATAATTGTAATAAGACATTTTAAGGCACATGTAATGGTGACCTCTAAAGTCCTAAGTAGTTTTGGTGGCTGGAATTGGTTACGAGCGGTTTATTATTTGTTTATTGTGTTAATGTAATTTTCAAGGAAGGAAGGCTGCGAGTTTTTGGACCCTTAAGATTACTTTTTGCTGATTTCAATGATTATTGAATAGGTAAAGCAATTTTAAGCATCCATTTATGTTGATATGTATCTTAGTTCACATTATGTGTTTCTTTCTTTGAATAAGACAAAGTAATGAGGAAACATGTCTTTTTACCTATGTAATCAAGAGTTAAAATCCTTAATTGGTGCTCCTTTATTTTAACTACTTTCATAAATTCCTCAAAAGTTTGAGATGATATATTACGTATGACATGTCTGTTTGGACTTTCTTCTTTCATTTTCTTACGGTCATTTCATTCAACATCGGTGAATAATAGCATTTGTGAGACATTCATTATGTTTGATATCTAAGGAGTTAAAATAGGCGGAACATTTTAGTGACATAATCATATAAAAATGCTCTTGCATGCTTTGATAAATTCATATCACGGCTAAGGGATTTTCTCTTGAGTACAACATTAATTGGCGCCGTTGTCGGGGGAAGCGAAAACGAAGTCCTTTCACAGGTTTTTTTGTATTTCCTTCGATCGTTCAAAAGGAGAAATATTAAAAAGGCTGTGTTTTATTTTCTAATTACGGCTTATAAGAAGCCACATACAAGGTACGTACCTCTCGGCATAAGGTTCCTACCTTTCAAATCCCGAGAAAAGTTGGTTTCTAAAAGAGAAGAAACCAAAAACCTTTCACTGATGTATCACTACACTACCCTGGCTACGGTTCATATACTCTTTCATACAAGGATATTTCCCGAAACTCACTTTCTAGAAACAGAATCCTTTTCTTCATCCATTCATTTCCAAGAACCAAGGTTAGAAGAACGGTCTTTAGAATATGTATCTTTTTCATTTACACAAACTCAACCTAATACGAACACCGGTTCTTCTACTTTAGTTTATAGCCCCCCTCCCTTGATGGGTTGTTTCACCCCATTCATCCATACCTACAAACTGGTCTCTGATTCCACTACTCAAGGAAAAGCGGTCAATCAAGGCATAAACATGGCAACCCTTGCTTTTGAGTGAACGGATATGCTACTAAATATTCCTCAACAGTGATGAAATGACTCAGTAATATCTTAAGTTTCTTCCTAGATTTACCGGTGAAGATGAAATAAGCTGCAAAACAACACTTGCCTTTGTTTTTCACCTTTGCCAAAAATTTCAATATAGAGCACCTTGATGTGGTAATGAGACTTTTAATAGGTCTCTAAGTGGAGAGGCAATAAAATGGTTTAAGTGCAAATGGATCAATTAATGATTGGGATGAGTTAGAAGAACGGTTCATCCAAATAAGGGTGAAAAGAGAGACCATGGTTATTCTTTGGCGAGAGCTTAATGCCATTAAGAAAAAACCGGATGAAAATATGAGTGATTTCATTAAAATATTGAATAAGTTGTACAATAGTTTGCCTACGGAAATGAAACCTCCTCCTGTTGGAGAAAGAGTTGTTTCTTTGAGGAATTTTATCGATTTTAGTTTTACTTTGAGGGAAATAAGGTCCCCTACTCTTGAACGGATCAAAACAATGCCTTAGAAATTGAAGCAAATATGATTCTTGCTGGGGAAGGCCCAAGAAAAACAATGGGTTCAAGATAGGAAAGGTTAAAGAAGAAGTCAATACGGGATCAAAGGAGTGATGATATGACAGGGTCATTAAAAATCTAATAAAACAAATTAGTAAAGTTGGAATTGGATAACAAGGAAACCTACACAACAAAGAAAGCAATTTTTAATCCCCAATTTAGAAAAGAAACCCCTCCAGTTCTACGGAGGAAAGAAGAGATGGATCAAGTTCAAGCACCCATATGCATATGGGGGCATCTCCTTCCCGGTATGTTGATGATGATTAGAAAGGAGATGAAGAAAATTTCTGTATACATGGAAGATCGTATAGAAAAGGAAGAATGTGAAAAAGAATGTGAAGAAGAATGCAAAAGAAGTTGATATTTCATTTGATCGAGGAAGATATGGATGACTATTGTAAGCAATTTCTTGATTTTATGCCAAGATGAATTACGTAAAAAATGCTGAATTGAGATATAAAAAAGAGGTTGAAATTAGGATGATGAAGAAATAGAATCGAGTTAGTTCCTTCTCCAATGGCAAATCCCACGGTAGAAAAATTCAATAAAAAAACCGGACAAGGAAAGCATTTACATGAATCCGGTAGAAGAAAAGAAGAAGAAAAGCTGAGGTTCCCAAGTCAAATAAAATGACTCTAATATTTTGGAGAAAATTTTCTTGTTCACAGGCAACATGCAAATCTAAACAAAAATCAAGAAGAACACAGAAAAGATTGACAAAACAAAATCAAACTTTCGATTTGTTAAAAAACTGAAAAAGTTAAAATACAAGTACCTCTTCTTCGATTGGCTAAACACCTAGTTATAGAAAGAAATTGTAAAATTTATTAATTTATCTTAGTACGATGAGGTGGGTGATATTGTGAATTTTCAAGAAGAAGCTAGTGGTTTCTTTTGGGCCTCATGTAGAAGAAGATGAATTCTCTGTTCCACCTTTTTATATCGTAGTTATGTTGCATGATTTCATTTTACATAATTGTAAACTGGAATTCTAATACATCGCATAATCTTATGCCACTATAGTGATGAATGAGATAAATTTAAAATTACTAAGCCATATAGAGACATTTATTCCTTTGATTCAAAAAGGGTGAAGTGTGTAGGTCTTATCAAAGACATGGTTGTTTCTTTAGCTCAAATTCTAGCCAAGAGTATTATGATGGATATTATAGTCGCAGGATATTCCGACTGATTTGGTATGTTTTGTACAGATCACAGGGAGCAAAGCTTGGGGTGTCTTGAAATTAGATTTTACATATGCCATCATTCTGTTTTTAATGGGGAGAAAGGAGGTTATACGAGAGAAACTAGATTTACGAAAACTACAACCAAGAAATATGTAGGTAATTCCCCCATTTTGTAGCCAAGAAAGAAGATCTTTCTTGTTTCATGCGCATGAAGATACGAGTTGCTAAAAATTCAAAAAGAGCATATTTCGCCCATTAGCAATATACACGAGGAGCTACATTCAGAATAAAATTTGGAAGTGTTATTTTGATGGTGCCTTTTCTAAGAGGGAGCACTAGGCTGGATTGTATTTATGTCTCACGAAAGTAACCTTTCACCTTTTTCCTTTAAGTCAAATTTGAATCTACTAATAATGTGTTTGAGTATGAGCATTGATTTTAAGCCTACAAACGACCAAACAAATGGGAATTCGGTCTATTTATGTTTTTGGTGATTCTGAATTAATAATCAGATAGATTAAAAATTGGTGTCAAAATAAGCATCCCAGTTAAGGTCCTATAGAAATGAGGTGTGGGATGTTAGTTGAAAAAATATTTTGAAGCCTTTAATATTCAATTTATTCCAAGGAAAGGAGCCGAAGATAGCGATTCATTGGCGGGTTACGGCTAGTACATTTAAACCACCAACTAATCCAAGGTTGAGATGTAGGTACAGGTTGAGACCAAGACTTAGATGCTGATAATGTAAAACATTGGCGGGTTTTTTGAGGATGATGACGGATTAATCAGTGCAACGATGATTGGAAATTTTGAAGATAGTCAAATTGATTTAGAAGTTGACGAAAGTGATCAAAGTGATATGTCTAGAAACCTGAAGCAAACAATTGGGGATCGGAAAGATAATTCAATTGAAAGATGATAACTTTGCCTAGAGGTTTGGTGCCTCTTAAGAGATTGTTCGATGCTAATGATGTAGCGGGAGAATCGGAAAAAGGTATCTTAAGATGGAGAAATGGAGGAATGTAATTTAGGAACTTAGCATGAGCCTAAAATAGTCAATTTGTTTAAAAAAAGTTTCATAAGGAATATAAATAAAGGTATGTAGATCTTTTCAAACAATTCATGGATATGTTTGCATGGTCATATGGGGTTAAAAACTTGTGATCTGAATATTATTAAATACAAAAATACCTTTGAAATAGGGAGTCAGAAGCACCACAGATAGAAGCTCGGAAAAAATTAACCCACTATTACTTGCCCCAATTGAAAAAAGAAGTAAAGAAACTTTTGCAAGAAAAAAACATAGTCACTCAAATATTCGGGATTGGGTTTCCAATACGGTACTAGTCAGGAAGAGAAATGGAAGATAAGATTATGTGTGGATTTCAGAATTTGAACAAAGCTTCTGCGAAAGATAATTATCTTTTATGAAATATGGATTTTTTTGCATAAAGTGACTGGAGCAGGTTGTCCATGGTTGATGGTTTTTGGATATAATCGAATGTAGGTTGTGGAGAAGGAAGATCAAATAAAATGCTTTCACACACCTTGGGGAAATTTCATGTATGCGGATGCCATTCAACCTCATGAATGTAGGGCTGCTTTCCGAAGAAATGGATATTTCTTTTGTGGGTGACAAGTTCGTAACCATTTATCTTGATGATGTTACTATTTGTTCGAGAGGGTTCGATGATAGACACTTAGAGCACACTAAAAGCTTTCTTGAAATGCGGAAAATTTGGGTTATCTCGACATTGAATCTTAGAAATCCTTGTTTGCTCTGGGGGAAGGACGACCCCAGGTCATATAGTTTCAAATCAAGGCGTGAAAGATTGATCCCAGCAATATTTGAGGCTATAAAACAATTCCACTCCCTAGAAGTAAAAAGGATATCCAAAGATTTCTGGGGAAAATTAATTTTAAGGAAAGATTTGTTCCAAAATTGTACGGTGCCGGGATGCAAGGAAAATAATAGATATGTTGAAAAAAATGCGAAGTGAAATGGGACAAGGATGCAAGAGAATCCTTTAGCGAAATTAAATAAACTCTCCAAGAAGCTCCATTTTATCGGTATAGATTACTTGAAGCCTTTCCAAGTATTCTCATTTGCATCATCGTCTACTAACTGTTTTGTGTTATTACGAAGAAAAATGAAGAGAGGTGAGCGACACAGCAGCCTTTTCGATGAAGTCCTCGAGAGATGTGGAAAGCTTAAGTGTAATATTTTGGAGAGAACGGTGTAAACGGTTAAATCATTACAAGCTTTCGGGACGTATGTACTTCATTCTCAAATAGTAGCATGTGTGCTAATTCTGCTTGTGAAAAGATGTACTAGTACGGTGATATGCGAGGGGAAAAGAGGTAAATGGATTGCCAAAATCCAGAATGTAATTTGGACATTAAACCTACTATGTTAGTCAAAGAATGAGGACTAGCTAAATTGCTGATCTAATTTCCAAGCTTTGTGGATTAACTTGCTTGCACCTCTCGTCCAAGTGGTGAGGAAAATGATCGAGGTTAAGTCAGTAGGCAATCAGAAATACAAATTTCTTTGCTCAAAGTGGTATAAAAATTATTCACTATTTGTGTTTCCTTTCTTGTCCTCCCTCAATCAATAGAGCTAAGTGCAAATCTCTAAAACTTAAAGCTCGACCTTATGTTATAATTGATGCAAAATTGTATTGGAAAGATCTTGCTGGTGTCCCTCTTTGTTATGTTTGACGAAGAAGAAATAATGGAAGTTATCACAAAATACCATGAATGCTTGTGGAGGTCATTATGTTTGAGTAAGTTCTCATAAGATTCTTAAATCAGGTTCTATTGGCTTCTTTGTTTGCTAATGTGTCTGAGTTGTTAGAAGTTGTCAAAAATGCCAATTGTTTGCAAAAAGGATTAGCCCCTTTACCTCTTCTTCCTATTTTCATTGAAGAACCATTAGGACAATAGGGATTAGATTTCATTAGGGAAATTAATATACCATCAAGTGGATAGTTTAAGTGGTTCTAAGCACCATGGATTGTTTTACAAAATGGGTAGAGCGTTCTTGAGAAAGGCAAATGATTTGGTAATGAAGTTTCTAGAAGAATATTTTCAACGAGGTTTGGATGTCTAGTGAAGATTGTAACGAGAAAATGCTGATATTCAACTCGATTGATTCATAAATTTTTGTCAAACTTATAATGTGATATTGTCTCATTCTGACATATCACCCATAAGGAAATGGATTAGCGAATCATCTAACAAAACATTGGTAAAGATCTGAAGAAAACAATCGATGAAAACCGGAAAAAATTGGGACTCCAAAAGGCGAAAGTTTTTCTCTGCGGGAAGTGAGAATGACTACTAGAAGATCAAGCGATAAGTCACCATATGAATTGGTATATAGCACTCAAGCTTTGTTTCCTCGACTATCGAAGACCGGTTATTTATTTTTCTTCAAAAGCTCGGGAGGGACCTAATGCATTAATAAGAAGATTGTAAGGTAATAGAATTGAGTGAAAGTATAAATAAATTCATAGAAAATTTGGTCACATATCGGAAAAAATGAAGTCTATTTTAAACGGAAGGCAAAAAGGAAATCATGTTTCAAACTTGAGATGCGGTATTGAATGGGATACCATAAGAGAAGAGAAAGGGAAACATGGCAGTTTGATCCTTTATGGTATCGACCTTGCAAAATCAACGAAGCTAGATCAGAAATAACACTTTTGTGTTAGAAAATCTTGATGGAGAAGTAATGCATTTTGCATGTGAATGGGCAATAATGAAACACTATTTCCTTTTGAAGCGCAAGTTCATCATTGTATATATTTTATTTTCCCTCGTTATTATGTTCTCATCGAAAATTACATGACTCCATGCTGAGGTGAAGGCAATGGTACGCAGAGTTCTTAGTGTTTGACAAAAACACTATCCCCATGTGGAGCAGATGTTTTGGAACATAAAAATCATTTACTGTTGATGAAATTTATGAAAGTGGGTTCCACATTTATGTTTAAGCTTTCGATCATTTTGTTGGGGCGAAAAGATGTCGATAGTTTCAATTTTCAACAAAAAGCCCAACCCACGGGCACAATACGGTAACACTTACAAGTTAATTAAATGAGTGCCTCCGCGATTGGCTCGGTTGATGCCGAGGACAACATATAGATGAATGGTGAAGATTCATTGCGGGGGCACTGTTAAATTCACAAGCCTTTCGAGAGCCCTATGGTCGCGTGGGACGGGTTGTTCCACAACTTCTTATCTTCCACGTCGGATCAACGACTTGTTCGGGCGCGTCATATCGGCATTATATTTCAAATTTGCGCCACTATTTAAACAAAATTAACATTGTTTTATCAAAATATTTTCTGATTAGTTTGCTGCGTCTGTTTTTAAGTTTCCTATCAACCTAGTAGAATTGACACACGGGTTATTCTTTACGTTAATTTTTAGTCATGGCTCGGCGTTCATCTTTGTCGGGGTTCAGCTAGTCATATCCCTCTCATGGAAACTAAGGGGTATATTCAAGATACTCTTTGTTCTATAATTCATCTTCATTTGTTAGAAAGTCATCCTAAATGACAAAAGCCTTCCTATTTTTGTTCCATGGTCAAGTACGGAATACTTTCTACATGTATCCCAAAACCCATCTTCTTCCTAAATTTATATATTGGTTGGTGTCGATGATGTACAGGAAATTCTTTGTTATGAATTTTTCAGGGGGGAGAATGTTTGCAAGTGTCTCTTGACTAATTCGTCAAGCCCTTTTCTATCCCAAGTCGATCTCATCTCTTTAGTTCTCGCTTGATTCACGTAACCTATTATGATAATATTGTACGTGAAAATTTAATCAGTTCATAAACTTCTTGAATCCAAACATGAAGAAATTTCAACCGGACGACCAAAAAATTTTCTATGGAGATTTTTTTATGCGGAGAAATTCAGCAGTATTAAGTAGCATTGCGAAAATTATAGGCAAGGATGATGATAATGCGGTGGATAAATTAGTCCTGAGGATGTTTTCCATGATAGGTAAGTCAGGGACAGGTGTTGTATATTCCATCATATTGGTAGGAGGCGGTTAATTCATAGATGATGAGCCTTTCATTATCGAGGTTATTTGAAATTTCCTTCATTAATTGTATTGCTTTTCTTATATCAAAATGTGGAAGAGTTCATGCATTTGAAGTGCGAATATTGTGGATGTAAACAAGAAAAGGCAATCGTTAGTGTTACGGACATATGTAGTAAGAAGAGAAAAATGGTGGCTTGCTTGATTTCGCCATTTTATTTCATGTCGATTGCATACAAAATCTTGAATGGAGTTCCTCCACCTTGCTTTTATGTAAAGCTCAAGAGTATTGTATTGTTCCAAAATTGGAATGGCACAGCAGCTTTGATGAAATAACACTCACAGGAGATTGATTCACGAAGTAGGTTTACAACCCTTGGATCCCATAGATCGGTAGATGCAGAGTCTATGTCAAAGGGGAGAAAAAACAAATCAAACTGGGTGCAATGCTTCGGATCTCCACCACCTACTCTGGGTGAAAAACACCCTACAAGAGGGGCTACGGCTATGCACAACAAAGAAGCACTTCGAAATAACAGGTCTTGGAAAGCATGAGTAGGAGGCCATCAAATAAGATCAAATTATGAGTATACGAGCGGAAAATCGGAAGAATTACAATGATGCTCTTACATTATACGGTAGAATACAAGAGACAATAGAGCAAAGAAATCTTTAGAAAGAAGGTGCCAATACATATATAAATTGAAAAATGGATTAACAACATTATTTTAAGGAGTTGTGGCAGTTGAATATTACAATTTAGATCTAGGAAAAATCTATGGATGAAATATCGGATCTATTTTAGATACGTAATCTAGAAAATTTATTTACAAGATCCCCTTAGTGTTTTGACCAAATCATGCATTACAAAGAGTAGATGCGGAAGTTTAAGTTACGGATACGCAAAATGATTCGAGAAATTTACAAGGTGACTTTACATTAAAATAGATTAGATCTAAATAGAACATGGATCAGCAAGTTAATCCATGGATCACCAAGTGAAAGGCAAATCCCGGCCACGAGAGATCTCTCATAAAAAAGTAGGTCAAAACACCCAACAAACCCTCCACTAATAACGGGTCCCTCAAGGAAAAGCTGCACTATAGCTTGAATAGCAGTGATGGCCTGATGCCAGATACAAATGTAAAGCTCAAACGGTGGATGCACTCTTCTAGGAGGTTAAAAGACACACTCAACGAGAAGAGTCTCCGTATAAGCTGAATCTCTCGGGCAGATCTGAGTTCCTGGTGCAACCTACAAAAGCAAGCAAACCCTCACGCACGTACGTAACATGGGTTGGAAATCAAACCTAACCCAAAGCCTGGTAGTGGATCCAATCAGCAAGACTCCTCCAAGAATCCTCAATGGAAGAGGTTAAATCCCTACATAGGAACTCCAAGTGCTAAAGCGGAAGAAAAAATTCTCCTTTGAACAACGAGGCAGTATTTGTCTAAATAGACAAGATACTCGAGAAATATAAATAATAAACAACCTTCTCTTGCTACCTTCCCCTTCCTTTTATAAGATGAAAGCCTTTGCAAACCTAAACCAACATGGTAAGTTAGCTCCTTTCCTGGGGGGCCTCCTTCTAGAAGCTGCCGATGTCCCTTCATGAGGTGGGGTGAATATAGACATGCTGGCAAATTTGTTCAAGGTTGACCCGGTCTCATAAGCTCAAGCCCCTTTCCACCTACAAGTGGTTGTTTACATGGCCACGGTTGTCCTTGTTCATATGGGCATTGATTTATTAGGTCTTTCGAGTTTACCATGTCCTCCTTTATTCATTTATTAATGTAACGATAAAACAAAAATGTATGTTCCTCTTAGCTCAAGCTAAGTGGGAATAATACGATCCTCCCCTCCAAAATGTTGCTTGTCCTCAAGCAAGCGATAGGGTAGTGTTGCGGTGCTTCCTCCTCCATTGATGACACCACCAAGGATCAAGTCCTCCTCATAATCCAAGTGTTCACCAGCCAATACATCAGAATTGTTCCTCCAAGGTCATCATAAGAGCTGCATAGTTCATCCCACGAAGATGAAAAATTCAACGGAAATAAACAGCTAGAACAATTATTTCTCTAAAACATATGTATGAGTCACATAGAGAATTTCAATCCATGTGGTACACAAAAATTTCCATACTTCCTCCCATACAATCCATAAAAGTACAACTATATCATCCAAGTATGGAGTAGAACTACATATATGCAAATGGAAATTTGACCTTGGTGGGTCAAAGTCCCACATGTGTTCTGTGCCAGTGTATCTCACAAGTGAATCGAGGTGCTTGTGAGTAGCATCCCACCACACATTGGCTGCCTCTAAATCATCTCAACATAGCTGAATATATCGGTGTGTTTGGTGTCTTTAAGAAGCACCCATCATGGCTGCTTATCATTGCACAACAAGGGTAGCCAAGTTCAAAATTTCTAATGACCCCTCCAAAAGCGATGATATCCACATGATCCCTCACTCCCACTTTATGGTCATAGCCTCTGAAAAACATGGTAGAATAATGTGATAAATCAGAAAATAAAACTTTCTTTGTGATCAGATCCTTTACCATCATAGTTCTCCACACACATGGAGTTGTGGATGGGTATTTCCCCTCCTCTCCAAAAGAAGGAGAAGCTGGTGCAAATGACTCTTACAAAATCATTAGGTGCCCCAATTCCTTATAGCTAATTCACTCTTGGAAATTGCTGATGTAGTTCCTCTCTCGCCTTCCCAATCAAAGCTCCTCATGATTAGGGTATAGATCTTCATTGAATGCATATGGTGAGAAAGATTCTTCCTTCTTGCTGTGGTGTCTGCCGCATGGCTTGGAAGCTCTGTTGAAAACCTTACCATGATGATAGATGACTCCCATTTGGACTAAGTAGCCTCTTCTTGCTTCATGTCATCTAGTATGCAATGTCAGGGTCTTTGGAATACTTTACAAGCGATTGAGATTTCAATACATATCTACACAGCACCATTCACTTAAATGGCCATTGTTACGATACATCACATGATGTTTTCATGTTGATCTCTTCTCATGCCATCTATGTTGCCAAATTTGTGTGTTTGAAGGTTTTTCTGTATTATTCTCCTCCCATAGCGCAAATCTAGGAAAGAGAGATGGTGATAGTGATGTGGGAAGAAGATTACCTCACTCTTGAGTTGTTCCAAGCCCTCCGGTAACATGGCTTGGTTCCCCATTGCTCCAATCCCTACGGATCTAGATTTGGAGCAGCACTTTTGTGAGGCCTCCCCCACAAGATGCAGATCTAGTGGCCTCCCCGAGGGTAGTTTTCCACTAGATAGGAATGTCCCATGCGGAAAGCTCATGAACATTGGTGAAGGAGCCTTGAGATCCTTGCCTCCACTATCAAATCCATCTCACCATTGTTTGTAACCAGAAGTGCTAGGCAGGATAAGTATGCATGCCTTGGATCATTTGGGGTATCTTCCTCTTCGAGTCCACACCCACTCCATCTTGTAGCTTTCCTAATGGGTGGTGACCTTTCCCCGATGTAATCAACCATTTGACACCCAAAATGATATTGGTGTACGGTATGTCAACTACACAAAAGTGATCCACCAAAGTGTAGGACCTGGTGGTGAGGAGTGATGGACGTATTGCATGCATTGCGTTGTCCTCTGGGACCAAACGAGAGAATCCCTCAAAAGTATCGGTGTGGATAGCTCTCCCTCTGCTGATATGAGCATGTTAAGTTGTGGGTTGCCCAACACCATCGGTCGTCTCGGTCTTGCCCCCAGTTCACAGTTAGACCTTGTATACGGGTCAAATGCTTAAAGACTCCTCTCAGAGTATGCATGGTTCCACCTATTGGAGCAAAGGCTCCCATCCCCATCTCCGGATGGTGTTGGATCTCACTCCACTTATCGTGGCCTCCTTGGTTCATCATCTTCATCCTCCTCCTCAAAATATGAGAAGACCTCTATGTAGTGTGTTTTCCCATGGGCACATCTATGTCCAAGTGCCCATGCCTCTTAGAAAGTTAAACATGGTATCTTTGTGGAAACCATCACAGGTTCAATATCAAGAGCTTCTTCAATGAGATCTCCTTGGGAACGGAAACTTTCTTCCTTCCCTTTAGAAAGGTGAGGCCTTGCTCTTGGAAAGTTTGCCTTTATGGCACCGGCAAAAGGGCATCTTGGAGAATCCTCCACAACCCTCACCCAATAGCATCATGTAGTGATGGTCTTGGTAGATTGAACCAACCATGAAAATGTTCATCCAAGCCATGGTGAACATGTACGCCCTCCTTGCTACGGACGGATACGGGGACCATAAGCGGTAATCTTCGAGCTTGGTGATATGAGTTTGCGTTTCCAGTGCTTCAACTTTCCAAGGCTCATGAAAGGTGCTTACGGATCCTTTCTGTCAAACCTCTCCACCGGTCTTCTAGTGAATTCGAGTAGCGATTGCATTGGCATGGCCTAATGTAGACAACCCATGGAACCACAAATTGTGTGCTTCACCTTCAAAGTCTTGTTGTTGCAATCTTCGTCGCTTCAATCTCGGGGAATTTGTTCAGCGAAAGTATATATCCGGCTTGCTACCCATGACACGGCGAGCTGAGACCGCCAAACATGGGCCAAAAATAATGTACTTCATAGAGTGGTGTCTATCATGATTGTAGAATAACCCACCATCTCTATCTTGTTGTCTTGGTATTCTTTTGTCCTTGAGGTGACAGAATTCTTGGAAACTCGTGGTCTCTCCAATCTCTGATTACGTGTTCATGTTCCAAAAATTAGTCTTCAAGGGATTATTTCTCTTGTGGTCCTTCATTCTCCATAGCCAAGAAGTTAGGCATGGTGGACGTTGTGGAGCTTGTGGGGCTTGTCGGTACAGTTCACTAGTTGGCTTGATCCGGTGATGAACATGTCGAGCTTTCCACAGATGAAATCTCCCAAAGATTCCCTCATTACAGCCTTCTAATCTCTTTGATCTCTTTAGAAATATCTTGCATGGCCACCAAAATATTTCTTGCAAACTCTTCTCCTTCTTTATCACTTGCAGTTTCCAAAGGCTTTACCCTTGTCTTGATCATACGATGGTACAATCAAAATTCTTGTTGTGACTTGTGTTGCGATGCCTCTTCTCCTCTTTCGATGAGAGTTCATCTTCTTACGAATGCAACATGGTTGTGGTTATCCAATGAAAGCATAGGCTATGCAAAGAAAGGAGCTGCGATACCACGGAGGCCCAACCACTACCCCAAAAAGCTTGAACTGTTAGTGAGGGTGGCATCCCGAGGTGTTAAGGAGGTGGGGTATTAAGGTCCCGGAACGTCTAAGGGTGGGGGCGCCTTGCTTACCCCTCATTACTGCCCGGACCCCATACACATGACTACGAGGCCCTACTCACATAGACATTGCAACCCACCCACGCTCACTGAGTCTCAACCTGCGAGACCTCGCTCACGATACCAGCATAATGTTCCAAAGTTGGAATGGCACAACAAACTTTCTTGAAATAATGTACTCTGGGGGTTATGCACAAGCTGAGTTTACAACCCCTTGGACCCCTTGATCAGCATACTCTAGAATCTAGATCCAAAAAGGGGAGAAAAAAAAAATCAAACTAGGTGTGGTAGCAGATCTCCCACCACTTAGTCTCGTTGAAATACACCCAACAAGAGGGGCTGACACTGCACAGCAAAACAGCCAGAAATAATGCAGTGTTGGAAAGCATGAGCAGGAGGCCATAAAATAATATCAACTTATGAATATAGCCGCGGGTAAATTACAAGCGAGTGCTCTTACATTTTACGGTAGAATACGAGGGGAGACAATAGAGCAATAAATCTTGGAAAGAGTTGTGACACATATGTAAAAAGCTATAAAATGGCTTGAAATTTTATTTTTAAGGGTTGCGATGGCTAAATGTTACACTTCAGATCTAGGACAAATATGTGGATGAAAGATCAGATCTGTTCATGTTTGTAGTCTAGAAAGACTTATTTACAAGATCCCCTTGGAGTTTAAATGGAAATCATGCATTACGAAGTAGATGCGGGTTTGAACATGAGTCTGTTAAAATGATTCGAGAAATTTTGAAGGTGAGTTTGCATTCTGAAATAGATCAGATCCTAAACGGAACATGGGTTAGCAAGCTAGTCCATGGATGGATCACCAAAGTGAAAAGCAAGCCAGCACTAGAGATCTCTCATAAAAAAATGGGTCAAAACACCCGTGGGCTTATCATGAGAAATAACACGGTCCCTCAAGGAAAACTATGATGTAGCTTGAATAACGGTGATGACCTAATGCCAAGATACAAATCAAGAAGCTCAAATAGTGGATGCACTCTTCCGGAAGTTAAAATATCCTTTGAGAGGCTCAGCAGCTAAACTAGATACGAATAGATCTAGAAGTTCACTGTACCCGAGCTACAAAAGAAAACAAACCCTCACTAGATACGCATTGCGATTGGAAGTGAAGCTTGGCCCGCTGATATTGGATCAAATCGGCAAGACTCCTCCAGAATCATAATGGAAGGGTGAAATCTTTGCGCAATAGGAACTCCGTGCTAAGCGGCACAATTCTCCATTGAACGGTAGAGAATAGTATTTGTCTCTAAACATAAAAGATACTTAGAAATATAAAAAATCAACAACCTTCTATTGCTTCCTTCCTTCCTTTTATAAGATGACGGCCTTTGCAAACCTAAACCACCTTGATGAGTTAGCTCCTTTCACATGGGGGGCTCCTTCTCGTACGATGTCCCTTCATGAGGTACATTGAATCTAGATAGCGCTATAGATTTGGCCAAGGTTGACCCGGTCTATAGCTCAAATCCTTTCACACCTACAAGTGATTTATTGTTCCCCCATGGCCTTGATTTGTCCTTGTTCATGTGGGCATTGATTTATTCGTTCTTTTCGGGAGTTTCCCTGTCTCTTTATTCATTTATTCATGCAACGAGAAAGTAAAACAAAAATGTATATTCCTCTTAGCTCGCGCTAAGTGATGAATATTATAAAAATATTTGTCTAGGGCTTTTCAAATTTGGAGATTAGTTTGTTTAGGGATTGCTCTAAAATTAGGCTATATGGAGCAAGTATTGAGCCTTACGGACTTCCAACATTTGTACCTATGAGGCTATTTGCCTTGGGAATTTATTCGATAGAGTCTAAATTTTGATCGAGTTCACTTTTGCCCATAGGGGCATATGTACAAATTACCCATGACTATGGGCAGTTTCATAGTCCAATATGGAACGGACATTTGAAGAAGGTTACTAAAATGTTAGATGAGATGCATATGTTGTTAGGGGAAAGTTGGGCTTATGACCCTCACGGTGTAATTTCAAATAGAAGAAGAATTGAGAATGGGTATTCATCTTTCATTCATGAAAACGAGCCCAGTTGGAGAAGATAGCAATGCCAATTTTGTGATAAGTTTAGTAGGTTCAAACATTCGGACCCCTATCCTTGTCAAAAAAATCAAACAAAACAAGCAAAGAAAACGGTGATTGACTTATATGATGAGGAGAAAGGATGCGAAAAGAAAAAATTTCTTGAAGAAGTTACATTTAACCCACCTTCACCTGAGAGTCATGAAATATCTCATGAGAAAGTATTATCTGATCAAACAAATTCACACGGATTGAAGAAAGGAATCAAAACATGAAGGCCGACGCATGGAAGCCCAAGCTGAGTGTCAGGGTCGCTCCGGATCAAAGCAGAGACTTTTCTTGTCATGGATCTTAGAAAGATCAATTATGAATTTCTGTCTCATCCCACAAACATGTCCAATAGGTTCTTCGATGATTTTCAATGCGCAAATGCGTTTGTTGATGTAGAAGAAAGATTCCCTTGATGGATAAAATGAATTTTCAAATGCAAAGCTGGTCATTTATTGAATGAATTGACCAAGACCAATGCAATGGAAATAGAAGGTAGAAAATATGTTGGTAAAGGTACTTAAGAAATTGAACTTAGAAAAGCTAATGCGAAGCTTTGTGATTCGAGAATAATGAGTTAAATAAAATCTTTATAAAGATTGGAGTGGACCCTAGTGACAAGACTACTATACGAGAAATTTATACTGAGGTGATGAAATAGAAATATCCACATTGAAGAAGCTAAAATTGCCTACGGAGAACATTCCGCTCAGGAGATGAGGAGGTGGAGAATGAGAAGGAAAAGCTTTTACGACAACTAATGTAAAAAGATGAAAAGGAAATTTCCAAAATAAAAAGAAAGACGCAATATCATTGCCAAAATCTGGCTCAATACGATAACCATAGTTGTACTTTTGTTTTCACTACGAGGTAATGAAGATATAAGCACGGAGGAGTGACTTAAATTGAATACTAAGTTGCGGATGGTGAAAAGAGATCGGAAAAAGGCTCAATTAGATACGGGCGCAATCGCTTATTCATATCTACATAGAGAATGGAGAAGGTGACAAGTATAAAACGGTTATTCGGAATGCTAATGCGGGATTAAAAATCTCAAAGAGAAAGATTTAAAGGAAACATTTCTTGATACAAGCCAAAGATGTCACTTTGGAATGCTATCATTTTTAAATGAAATCAATTTGGAGTTGTTTGAAGATAGTTGCGAGAGGAAAAAAAAGTCTTATCGGGGAATGTGAAGAACCAATCATGACGAATAAGCGGAAAGTGTATTGAGAGTTATCTGGGCTAGAAGGTTCATTGATTTTATTAATTCTAAAATAAGTCAGAATTAGAAGAGAATGATATTAAATATAGGACCTTATGTGGGTGGAAGTTAATAAGATGATTGTCGGGGAAATGATCACAAGAAAGCTACGGAAAGAAAGTACAGTGGAAATGAAATATGTAGTAATTCAATTTGATAATTTATTTCAGTGTAAGAATAAGTGTACCATAATGTTGGGGAGATGAAGGAAATATTTTTCCATGGGATTCTTGTAATTCTCTAGTTATGGCAAAACTCAAAGTTGATAATAGGCATGAAAAAACTAGAATTGGCAAGAGGAAACAGCCAATCAACTTTCTGTCAGCTTGTTCCGACTCTGTGGTTGGTAAAAAAACACTTTTCACCAGAAGGACCATCTTATAATTAGATTACTTCATTCATATTTAGGTGTAAATGAAAATTTAACACGTTCACCCAAGACAAAGATAGAGATATCGAAAAAGTGCGAGAGCTTGGACAATAGACTTGCTAAAAGGTTTTCAACATCAAAGAAAGACAAGTTAGATGACTTGAACAGCAACAACATGATCAACAATTCTTATAGATTAGGATGTATATTTTTACATTATATTACTTTTCAAGAACAATGTAATTGTCGTAAGACATTTCCAAGGCATGTAATAGACGATGACACAAGTCCTAAGTAGTTGTAGTGAATTGGAATTAGTTCACAATAGTTTCAAATTGTTTGTTTTATTGTATTTAATGTAATATTCAAGAGAGAAAGGAAGGTTTCGAGTTTTGGACCTTGAGATTATGCCCCATGTAAAGTTTCAATGATTAATGAATGAGTAAACTAAGTTTAAGCATACATTTGTATTGATATGTATCTTAGTTCACATTTTGTGTTTTCTTTCTTTGAATAAGACAAAGTAATAGGCGGGTCTTTACCTATGTAATCAAGAGTTAAATCCTTAATTAGCGCTCCTTTTTTTTTTTTTTTCGCTACTTCTTTCATAAATTCCTCGAGTTTGAGGACCAGTATATTCTATATAACATCATATCGAGTTTGGACTTTCTTCTTTCATTTTCTTTTGGTCATTTCATTCAACATTAATGAGATAATAGCATTGTGAGAAATTCATTGTGTTTTATATCTAAGGGTTTAATTGTAAATACTTGAAGGTGATTAAAATGAACACAAATATTTTAGTGACATAATCATATAAATGTCTTAAGCAGTTCTTATCACGGCTAAGTTGTCCTGTGAGTACTACCATGAGGAACAATGATATGACATAAATTTTCTTTCAAAATGTACTATGTAATATTACAGAATTGAAATTTACAACAAATAATAGATGCATGAACTAAAATACATGATAAAAATCTACTAAAAAAATGCAAATCATAAAACCCCAAAATCTAGGCAATAATCCTAAGCCATTTTACTGGTATGTGGAAAATCAAGTACAATAGGATGAAAATCATAGAACCCAGAACTTGCTACTGGCAAGAAACAAAAACCGCATGTGAGAATGTGTGGGATCAAGTGCTGGGGGAATTGGCCCAAATATGTAGGCTCAAGCTTGCCCGAAACTCAATGCGGTGCTGAATGGAATTGGTTGTCTTGCAAAAAATAATGCCGCAATGCTCTAAAATTGAATCCGCAAGCTCCTCTCAAACCAAAAATACCCGGAAAAGGTTTGGCCTATCTCCAAGCCAGAATTTTGAACCCACGAGAATGGTGAAAAATTCTAGGGAGCCCAGAAATTCGCCCTCTTATGAAGGTTGGGTTTTAAAACTGGAAACCACTGATATGTAAAATTAGTTGAGGACTCCTCTCATTAAACACAAAAAAATCCGAGAGAAAAGGGAGTTTAGGTTGAATCCTTACCACTGTGACCCCCAACAAGTAGGTACCCAATTTCGCTAGAAAAACACCCTGAAAATTGATAATCTTTGAATTAAGACCAAGTCTGCTGGAAATATCAACCAACTCTTGGCTCTAACTATACCCTAAGAATACATACAATCTCTAACACTTATCTCTTGTCAACCTCTATTCATCAACCCCTATGCTTCCATAAGAAGTAACAAAATTACATTTCAATAATCCTCTCAACTCATCCTGCTAATCACCCACAAAATATCACGGATAAATTGAAGACAGAAAACCCTTCAAATCCTCCATTCATTCATATCCATAGCTATCTCCCCACAAGCAATTTGAACCACTTAAACATGGAAAAAAACATACTAGCTGAAATAACTTGCAAATACACCTAACATTGAAACTTTGAATTGAGCTCTAAGTTGTTACTAGGGAGACACTCAAAGTTCCTCCAAAATGATGGTGTAATTCCCGCTTGGATATTCACTTGTGCTAAGCAACATAGTTGTCTTGGCTAAGTAGCTCAAGGAACTAATGTTAGGTGTCAAATGATAAAAAATACCAAATGAGGGCCTCCAAGCTCATTTGTAATTTTGAACTCTCTCACTTAGTGGTCTGCCTTCCACCAATTCATGCCCTTCTTGCTGTCTCTCTTCTCACTAGTGCATTTTTGCTCCATTGGGTTAAGTTTGTCTCTTGTGGCTTCATTCCCACACAAACTATAATTTCATTCTCCTAATTCCTACGCCAAAAAGTATACAATGCCCAAATGAAAAAAATTGTTCTATGCTTAACTCCTCCCCAATAAACTCCATTAATCCCTTCAAATGAAAATCAAAATGGGTGTAACCATAGTCCTCACCAAAAATTGTTTGTCCTCAAGAAATGCTTAAACAAGCACACTCTCTTCTTGTGATCCACAATATCCTTTTAAAACTATACGAGTCCAAATGTGCCATTGGATTGTCACACTGATCTTTCTTGTCCTATAGTGAAGGAGTCCCATGATGCTGAGAGCCCCAGCGAACCCGATCAACGTGGCCCGCACCCCTTGATCCACTCACTATCTTGCCAAATATAGGAGTTGGAAGCCCTCTTCCTATGACCAATAAGTAGAGCCTCCCAATAATGTAAACTCTGTCAAAATCCTCCTTGGGCTTCTTCTTCGAATAGTCCATCTCATGTACTGCGAAGGTGGACCATAAAGATACAACTTCGTCTTCCTCCCAGAATGAGTATCCTCATGAGCTCCTCTTGAGATCCTCCCTGCGGCCAACCTGTCGTGTTGAAAAATTCCTCCATGCCATCGGCGGGTCACTAAAAATTAATGGAAGATCTAGGTGACCTCCCCACCAATCCAACTCATCCCGCAAGGTCGGCCCCGAAGTTGCTTGGTACTATGATGCCTGGGTCCCATGCTAGTCTGGAAAGAAAATGTCCGTACGACCTGCCAACACTGCGGTCGGGTGGCCACCTAATAGACTCATGCCAAAAACTCCCACTCACCAACAACTCTCAACCATAATATATGTGATGAGTTGGTGTTAATATCCCAAAATTAGCAATCGGCTAACTAGGATATTAATTTTGATTATTTGTGTAAAATCCTAATGTTGAGGGCGGAAATAAAGTGGGTGAGGACCCAAAATTAATAATTAGGCCAAATAAAGTGTTCTAAAGTCCCTAAGGGAAAATTGTGGCTCTAGTGGTGGGGGTCGAGTTGGCCTTGGGTGGTAGCGTAGAAGAGGCACGAAGAACATGGGATTACAGCTGAGAAGGTAGCACGTGATTACAGCCCGAGAAGCGATGTAGGCCAAGGTGGGACCAAGGCATACGTTGGGCCTCAATGGATAAGGAAGAAGGAAGCCTCATTTTTCAGGCATTCATTCATTCATCTTATTTCTCATGGTAATTTTTGTTGAAGCACGCTTGGTCGGAAGCCAAGTCTACGATTGTTGTTTAGTACATGATATCTTCAAGCGGAGATTTCAACCTCTACCTCGAGGGGGACTTTGGTGCCCCTCGGGAAAAATTTCTACATTTGGTGAGGGGAATTAAATAGAAACAACAAATGGAAGAGTGCTTCCCTTGATCGTGTAGAGGTATGGTATGTTTTGCATAGTGATTGTACGATTCGATTCGGTGTGGAGTGCGGGAGTGTGGAGAAACGTTGGAGTTTTGGTAGAGATTTGGAGGGGAGGATAATGCCTCTACCCGGGGGGTTTTGATAGCTCTCTGGAGAATTTTCCGACGAAGACTCATCCGGAGGTTCAGCAATTTGCCACGACAACACGATGAGCCAAGCCGAGAGGGCCAAATTGCGAAGTCAAGCATTGGGTGAACCCTTTGGGGTTTTCTCGGTTTATTGAGAGAAGCAGGGTGGTTGGAAGAATTTTTTGGGTAGGTTTTAGGCTTCAAATAGAGATCCTAATGTGTAGACGGCGGCTAGAGGAGCTAGAGGAAATTGGGACGAGGTGTAGGGTCAACATACGGCCAATTCCTTTGCAGGATTTTGTAGGGTTTGGTGAGTAGAGGTGGGGTTAAAAGTACGGAATTTTCTGAGCGAGAAGACGGCCCTAAATAGCGATTCAAAGTCATCCGAGAAGCCAACACATTTCTAGGCTAGAGCAGCATAAAAGAATGAGCCACAAATATGCACTTTCAGCCAAATTTTTGCTTGAGTTTGAGTTGCTCTTTAAACCTACCTTGAGCGAGGTCAGTGCAAACTTTCCAGCACCTCAATTGTGCTTTTCCCACAATATATTAGTAAAATGGCTCGGTGAATTTGGCTCCGATTTTGTATTTTAATGGTGCTTTCATTTTTGTAGTTACTTGTTTATTTAACACTTTTATTCTTATTAATCCCATTTGGGATATTACAATCGTATCAAAGCTTCGTTCTTGGCTCAAGCCTTGAAGTTTTCCCTGTAAGAAAAGGAGGAGTAGGCGGTGGGGTGGAAAATATGGGGTAGTGAAGGAGCGAAGAGAGATCAACATTTGGTGAGATCTTAAAGACCATAAATGATCTAGCCAAAGAAAAAAATGGAATGTTAGAAGGAATCAAGCAAAGAATAGGGATAAGAGCATCATCATGAGTTCCTAATTGGGGAGACTTCGGGGGGTCTCACAATATGTGACCACCCTTTACCAACCACTCACCCGCACGCGCGGGTAGGCCAACCGGAATCATGATGCCTACATTCTTACCTCGGGTATCGAGTGAGAAAGGTAGGAGGCATGAAAATATACCCATGGGATATTATTTACGAAAATGGCGGTCCATGTGGGAAAAATTTAGATCGCTTTGTCATCGAGAGAGATTCTTTGTGACTCGGTGGGATGAAGAAGGAAGGAACGATGGGGTTCTGCTTTGCGAGAGTTCGGGTGCATTGTGCCATTGGGGCTTCTTTTCCCCGTATGATGGATCCACTAATTGCATGGCTCGGGATCGGGTGGAAAAGTTGGATACCTCTTTCCGGCTTGACCGAATAATGAGAAGCCATCAAAATGCCTACCTCACACTTGGAGGATGAGGGAACACGAGATTGTGGAGGTGCGTGAATACACCTGGTGTGACGCAAGACTCACCCTTGTTGGAGACTTCCTTGACCACGTTGGTTGATATCTTGGTGGAGACGATGAAGCCTACCCCGGTCGACCACATCCATTGACATGATAATTTGAGTCGTGTCGGAATTTTTTGTGTGACAATATCATGTGGTAAATGGGTGAAGTGCCGGAGGATATTATCCATATTTGATGAGGCACTAAGAGATGCGAGGTAGAGGAGGAGGGACATTCCTTCTATATGTCGAGGATGAGGACTCTTCTTTGGATGAGTCCATGGGGTCATATGAGGATGCTTCTAAGGAACGAGCGGTCATGCGAGTTGATGACGATAGCGATTTCGCCTTCGCGCCATGTGATATCAGGGACTCTGTGGGAGATTCGGGATGAGCCACTTGCTGATGATTCAGCATTTTGGAGCAATTTATGGTGAAACTAGAGGGAACATTGGAGTGTTGGAGAAGCTTCCTTCGAGCATACATACATGTGCTAGCGGCACATTTGGGTCACCTTTAGCCATTGGAGAAGATGATTACTGTGGCCGGATCTCATGCGTTCACTTGGATAGCAAAAATGGATGACACAGGTTACGAGTTTGTACGCATATTAGGGTTGCTCTAGGTGAAGAGTTCACCGCATTTGATCCCTCTCTTGGGGTTGTGTGGTGGGAGATTACGATTTGGTACCCGATGGAGTGAGTTGTGGAGATGGTGATGCAGGAGACAACTCGGCGAGGCTTGGACGATGAGGTTACCGGAAGCTTCGGGTGGCATTGAGATCCCAATTGGACTGTCACTTCCTAGGTATGCCCAATTGACTATGACACCAGAGTATAGTTGACCTAGAAATTGAGCGTACATTCACTAGGGGGTTTCGACTAGCATATGTCCACCGGTTTAGGTACAAACTTCTTGAGATGTCTTGGTACAAGGATTGTACACGAGGATCACGGGGATGATCAACATACTCTCGCGAGGAGTTTGACGGAGGAGGGGGGCATTAGTAGGCCACCAAACAATGCCTTGTATGAATACGGGGATTCTTCGTTTGTGTGGGGCACGAGAGGACACGAAGGAGCGGGAGAAAGATTGGCATCGCTACTAGTACCTAGGGAGATTCACTTCTTGGGTCCCCTCGAGGAGAGGATTTGGAAGGGAGATCCATTCAATGGAAAGTATGGTGATGCAATAGTGGAGGTGATGGTATCGATCGGGTATGGTCCAGTGCATGTGGATACGACCTTGAGCCATCACACCACAGGTTGTGTAAGAGCATCCCATCATTGGGTAGTGGTCTATAGATGGGCATGGAATGCATGAGGGTGTGTTGTAATATGTCGGTTGTGTTTGTGGAGGTAGGAGTACTTCCCATCGTGTTAAGTACATGTGGAAAGTGATACGTACGGCAATGCAAGATGGACACATGATGGTACGGATGGTATAGTAATGACGGGGTATCCATTGGTGTACGAGCGAGTTTGTGACATATAGTGGAAGAGTCGAAAAGTGTGATGATACTTGGTGGTATGCGGTGACACATGATGTGGAGAGGGCTCTTGGGAGGCGTTGCCTCCAAAGACATATGGACGGGGGTAGTAGGTGTGCCATGGGATACATCTCACCTAGGATCAATGAGGATCTTTTTGAACGTACGGAATGCCATGTTTAGCTAAGACGGGGGCTAGGGTGTTATTAGCAAATCTAAGGTAGAAGGTGTCATTTGAGTTTCTCTTGAGCATTCGGGTAGACTCTTGATACTCTTTGGGACATACCTACCATCATCCTCCGGTGTTTCTTATGGTCACGAAGTATTTGGTTGGTGCCCACCGACACTCCATTCGAACGCGGGGCATAGGCGGCTCACCCTAGGCAGTTGAATGAGATACCATGTGTCAGGTGGGAGGAGACTCTCTAGTTGAGACACTTGGTAGGTGCACGAGGTTGATGCGTCCGAGGCTTAGGGATGGCATGGCAGTTGATTATCAAGGTAGAATGTGTTCCACCCACTGAGCTCACATTTGAGGGATGTTGGATGGTATATTTTGTACATAGGGGGGTACCCGGAGACTCGAGCAATATCCGGAGGTGTATCGACGAGGTTCGGATAGCCGATGTCATGGTCTAGTAGGAGAAGGGAAGGTACGCATGTGGGACAGAGACTTTTTGATACTTGAGGCCGACCCGGGGGACATACGGAGGGTCGAGAGATGAGGGCTAGATATTTTCTAGTAGGTATAAGTGCTACGCGATGGAGGATCCCGCGTGGAGTGGGGGTTGAGCTCCCCGTATGGTTGGGGGATCCGGTCTGTTACGGTAGATGGATCACTCCACTTTATGATGAACGGGGATAGAACATGCGGCAGTACGATTTACCTTGGGTTTGACACATGGGGGAGCTACGAGACCTCCATTGCATGGTGAGAAAGACTTATCATTTTGTTTCTTAGGGTTATGATCGACGGTGGAGGGGTGGATATCATCATCATGCAGAATGCCCATGTGGGATGAGCACGGCCTTCACATATTTCTCGCCACCGAGGTTCCGGGAGAGGGATACGGAGTGCCATGTATCTCATAGTCAAAGTGGCATAGCGACATCATGGCGGCACCTTTGTAAGATTAGCAGAGACTCGACATTTAACTCTACGCTCGATAACCTCTGGGGTGAGTTGTATACTACATGGGGAGATCATTTAGATCTTCCATTGGGATTAGCGAGTCATTGATGGAGGGACTTCATTAGCACTTGGCACTATGGTGAGTGGAGCGGTGGAGCTTCATGTTGGATAGGATGGCTTGGGATCCTGGCATTTGGGGTCCTTCATATCGGGGGGTGATGCGAGAGGATAAAGGGAAGATTCAATGGCACATACGCGAGCACGAGGGCACATTTTGTGGTAGCGAGTGGGACGTCAACTAGAGAGGGGGATTGTTCGAGGAGCAATTCTTGAGAAAAACAATTTTGGCGGGAGAATTTGTAATATCCCCAAATTAGTGGTCAACTAGCGGGATATTAAATTTGGTTAATTTTGGAAAATCCTAATGTTGGGCAGAAATAAAAGTGGGTAGGGACCCATAATTAATAATTAGGTAGTAGTGTTTTCCTAAATTATAAGGGAAAATTGTGGCTCTAGTGGTGGGGTCGAGTTGGCCTTAGGTAGCGACATAGAAGAGGCACGAAAAGGACAACGTGGGATTGGCTAGGAAGGCGACATGTGATTGGTCAAGGAGAGCAACACGAGGCAGAGGTGGGACCCAGGCATACATTGGGCCTCTATGGAAAAATAAATAAGGGAAAAGTCATTTTGACATTCAATCATTCATCTTATTTCTCTAGGTCATTTGACTTAAGCACATAGCAGGCGAAGAGAGCTAAATGCTGCCAATCTTTGTTGCCTGTACGATATCTTCAAGTGGAGATCTCAACTTCCTCTACCTCGGGGCACTTCGAGTTCTGTGAGAGATGAGTTCTAAATTTTGGTCGGTACATATCGCAACAACGGGGAAGAGTGTATCCCCTTCGGTTGCGCGGTAGAGGTAGGCACGCGGTGATTGCACGGTTCGATTCGATGTGAGTGCGGGAATGTGAGGGCGGCGGGCGCGAGGATATTTGGAGGGAGGTTAGCCACCTCCTACTAGGGGGTTTTGGTAGCTCTGCGGAGGCATTTTCTACGGATTCATCCGGTGCGGTTACCCGGCCGATCAGAGCAAGCATAAGAGGCCAAATTTCGAAGTTAAGCGTTGTGCGAACCCTTTACGGGTTTCTTGCGGGTTTGATGAGAAAGCATAAGGGATTAATTTGGCAAAAAAATTTTGGGCAAGATTGAGCTTCAAAATAGGGTCTAATGCCTTCGATAGCTAGAGAGCTAGAAAATTGGGTCGAGGGGTCGGGGTCAACATCCTAGCAATTCCTTGGGGGGTTTTGTGGGTTTGGTGAGTAGAGTCCGAGTTAAGCTTTGAAATTTTTTTGGTATACTCACAGCTTAACTTAACCGACCTAAGAGTAAATAACAACGACATTTCTAGGCTAAGCAACGTAGAGATTGAGCGATGTGGAGACCAATTTCAACTTGATTTTTTTCTTGGGTTTGATTTATTCTTCAAGCGAGTTATTCTTCTTGCCTTGGCGAAACTGGGTGAAAATTTCCAACACCTTAATTATATATTTTCCCAATATATTAATAAAATGGCTAAGCAGTGAATTTGGCTCGTTTGTGTGTTTTAATAGTGTTTTCATTTTTTATGTAGTTACTTGTCTATTTGCACTTTTATTACTATTAATCCCCCATTTGGGATATTACACGAGTGTACCCGTGCATAGGTGATTTAGCAATACTTACGCTTATCACTCCATGGTTGGCCCCCAATCTAAAAAACCACCACCTCGCCATATAATAGAAAGCATAGGTAATCCCACATATGTAAACTTTGATAATGAACTCGATCACCTACTATCTTGGCCTTGTCACTAAGTGCTAGAATGTCCCACCAATCAATTGGATCCTTGATCCCATACCCTCTTTGAGGTCACGACTCCCCATCCTCCCAGCACTGTTTCTATGGCATGTTTACGGTTTTAGGACACCCTATGCCTCATCCTAAGTGCCTATATGTGTCCAATGGATGGGAACCCAACATCAAGATCTGTCCTACATGAAAAACTACTCTTGCTCATAGCAAAACCACAAAAATGAAATTTTATGTTCTAGCTCACGATGATGTGCCGAGGATCTTTGCTGAGCCTAGGGCGTCCTCTGCTTGCAACAAGGAATACCATCCATGTACCTCGTTCTCCTAACGTCTTGGAATTTCTTACCAATAGTACACCTACGGCCCCAGCTAGGGTTCACCTCCTTAAGCTTGCCCCCGTTAGCCATGTAAGTGACCAAATACCACCAACGATAAGTCTCCCCTTGGACCTGTGTGTCCCAACTAAGCTGTCTCGAGTGAGACTCTCGTGCATGGTATTCGTGATGAAAGGTATCAAGTGACAACACCACTCCTTTGTGCTTTCCAACAATGTAGAAGTTAGAGAGGCACCACGAGTCCTGGATATCATCAAGGTGCTCATACATCCTCATCGATCTGGTCAGAGTTGTCAATGGTATACCCTGGTACTTTTGTCCATAAGTCTCCTTGAAAGGCAACTTACTTTGGGAACTGCTATTTTTCATCTGTGTGCTACGCATACCACCAAGTATCATTAATCTCCTAGGTATGCCACTATGTAACGATTGTCTGTACCACGGGATCTGCCACACGTTGTTGTATCTTACTGTGCCATCCCAGGGTGTCCTTGTGTAACACGTACATACTTCAATTAAAAAATCGGCTAATAGTCGCAGATGCTACCCTATCCCATGGTGTGAACCCATGCATCGCAACAACCACCACACACCTTTTCTCACCTGTGATCACTATCCAACACTATATGCCCCTACATGCTGCTGGATGCCCATGATTTACGGTGATATAGTACACGTCGGACGCACCCTACTATTGCCTCCTCTAATGTCGCATCACCATTCCTACGTACTTCGTCCTCCTGAGAGACATAAGGTGAATCTCGCTGTACTAATAGCGATCATGGTATGTTATTAATCCATCCTGGTATCCCCCACATAGCGGGGAACCCTCGACTCCATACGAGGAGGCTGACTGGTGGCCTACCAATGGCACCTCCAAAAGAAACTCGTGCTAGGTGTATTGATCATCCTATGATCCCATGTACAACCATTATACAAATACAACCCAAGAGTTTTCTCTAAGTAGTTGGTACTGGTGTAGCCAAAACTCCCTAGTAGACTGTGTACGCTCAACCACTAGGTCAACTATACCACCAAATTCATGATCCAAATAACATATCTAGGGAATGATAGGTAGTCCCAACTATAGATACCAATGCTAGCCGAGGCTTCGGTATCCCCAAGACTTGGAAGCTCACATTTTGGTGTCAACTCGGTCCACTACCATCTCCATAGCCACTCCCTCGGCCCCAACTAAGAATCTCTCACCATCCAATCCTAAGAGAGGGATCGAATGTGCAAACTCTTGTGCACTTGGAACAAAACCCTCCATCCTGCCGAATGCTTTCTATGTGACTCATGTCGCGTCCTCTCACCATCATGGTCAACACACAATATCTAACGAAAGGGTGATTCGCACTCTACACTCTCCAACATGTGGGGGGCAACCTACTAAATGCCTAACCTCATCTGTGTATGTCTTAGTAGGGGCTGCTTGCGTCTCTCCAATGTGAACTCGTGAAATTTTCAAGGAAAATATTTACCAATACTTGGTTTTACTTCTCCTACTTATGAGATAGAGATTGTTTACATATGCTTCGATGAAATTCTAAAATAAACACATTTATGGGATCTTCACTATCATTAAGAGCATAAGAACGAGAAAAGATAATTTACACAAGTACCACAATAAAAAAACCACATGAACATAATTTATTTTGGAAAATTGTCATAAAACCCAATGTGGGAAAACCAATGCAACAAATGAGGGTTTTATATTTTATCTTCGAATGGAAAGTACATTTACAAGAGTCTATTAAGCAGGATAAAAAATTGCAAACACGTGATTGAATTTTTACGAACCTTGGAACAAATTTAGACCCTCGAGGTGACCTCCTTCTCCTCTACATCATCTGGTGTTGAATCTCCGCAATCTCACCCAGATTGCATGATTCTGCAGCAGAGGGGTCTTCTTGCTGATTAGCTAACCCTTCCCTTCATCCTCTTGATTTCTACTTAGATAATGACTCCTCCCTCCTCCTTTGTACGCAACCCTACCTCTACCAATATCCTTACTGAGAATTGAATTCTCTTGCTTTAGAATCAATTTCCCTTCGGGTCTTTGAGGTGTCTAGCTTGATTTCCAAAATGACCCTCAAGTCTCTTCTTATAGTCTTCTCGCTAATGAATCAATGGCTAAGATTATATCATTAATCAATGGATTAGATTAAAATAACGGAAGTGAATCTTCATTTTCTGGAATTCACCTCTTGCTCTATTAATACCCTTTAATTATTTAATTTCCCAAAGTTTAAACTTAGGTCTTGCATTAAAATAATTAAGTATTTTAATAAGAAGTCGTATTACGAGCGGAATTTCCTAGCTTCGATTTCGGGTTCTCTAGATAGCGAAGTGTCCAAGCCTCTCTACCAAAAATGAGACTTAGAAAACTTTTACGATGTAGAAATAAACATTCCCCTGCGAGCAAGGAAAGAGTTTAAGCAAGATACCGGGTGTGCTTCTTTGTTCATCATCTGTTGTGTTGATGATGCCTTGGCCTCTGCCCTCATCCTAAATGTTTCTTGCTTCTGTGTTGATTCCACCGCCCGCTGCGGCATCCGCTCCCAACAATCCTCTTCTTCGCAGAAGACCACCCTTTCCTCTAATGGAAGAAATTCTCGACCATCCCCATCTTCTCCTGCGAAGTAAGTGAACTTGATATTACTTAGAGCCTTTGTGAGGATATCTACCACCTATTCTCCTATAGAAAGTTGTATCATAACTATACTACTCCCCTTTGGACATAGTCCATGATAAAGTGACACCGAATGTCCGTGTGTTTAGACGGTCTTGAAACACGAGTTTCGAGCTTAATGCGGTTGCACGATCATCGCACATAATCTGGGTCGGTTCTATGGCTTCTTGGTAGGTTCAAGAGAAATTTGGAGCCATGTGGCCTCGGCAGGCGCACTTGTTTCCATGTACTCTTGCCTGCGCTGAACTACGATGCTACGATTTTGTTTCCTCGCACCGGAGGTCATTCCTGATACGAGTGAAATAATGCCCAGCATTCACTTTTCAATCTCTTGTGCTTACGACCTAGTTTGCATTTTTGAACCACTCAACTGATCTCGTTACCCTTGGTGTGCTTGACCCCATATAAGGCATTCCTCTCCGTGTACGAGAACATGTTTGGTTGTTGCCTAGTGAGCCCTCCTTGGTTCTACATGAGCTAGCGAGGTATTCAGCATATGATGTACGGTATCATGTTGACCGGATACATTAATGATGCGATGATTTTTTTCTGTACAATATTGAATCAACCTCATCATCCTTTGAGTGTCTATCTTCTTCGATTTATTAATCATTGGTGTGGCCATGGGTCTACGGTCTTCCATCTGAAATCTCTTCAAAATTTATATTGTGTATCTTCCTTGTCCTGGAAAGATTTCCTCTTTCTTGTAATATTCCTAATTTAGCTTCGAGCTAATAGGAATATTAATTTTCTTTTAGAAATCTAGATGCATGAATAATTGAGCAAGGGCTCTTAATTTGCTCAATGTGTAGATAAAAATCCTCTCTAATGTGAAAGGGGTCATGAAATAACCAATTCAAGCATCCACATGTGTGAACAAGGTCTAAACTATATGGACAAGGTCAAGTTTGACCAAGTCCATATGATTTATTCACAAAGAAGTGGATTCTAAATAAGAAAGCAAGCTCAATATGAATAGAGATCAATCCGGCTAGATAAAATGAGGAGGCACCTTGAGTGTGAAAAGGGACGAGGAGCATGAAGAATCGGTCAAGGTTGACCAAGTCAACAAAGCCATCTAGATACATTGCACCATCTTGATGGAAAACACAATTTTTGTGGAGGACCCTTTGCATGGAAGCAACCTCATAGTGGGTGGGACCCCTTGGTGAGGAAGCTCAACATTTATATAATGAAGGAGATCGACATATGAACATATTGGAGATTATATTTTCATGAGGTCTCGCAGGAATTCCTTCATACTTGGTTGTTTAGTTAAGTTGCGCATTGTAGTGCTGAGGTTTGCCGGTGGGGATTCACTGCTCTTTCTTGGAGATCTTGTTCAAGAAATCTAAGAGGTGGTTTCTGATCCGAATTTTCCACTACCTGGTGTTGAGTGACATATACCTTCATAAAAAACATGTTCCCTTCGGCTTGCGTTATTTCTTAGGGTGTACGGTGGAAGGGGTTCAAACCCCATTTTGAGGAGCTAGTTTCCCGGAGGAGGATCAACCTTTCTTTGGGAAATATAGAGAAGCATGTGCAGCCATTTTCTTTGCATGTTCAGCCATCTTATATGAAACTGGCCCATACGGTGTTATTCGACCACATATTTGCGGCCAACTTTCTCTTGTATATCTTTCTTTATGAAAACACTTGCGGGTCTTCTTGGATACGTGTAAAAGATTAGATCTTTGTTTTTATCGTCATTAAAATTATTATAATAATATTATCGGACATTTTTCTCTATTTTCTGAAGTTAACCTCTATTTAGACTATGCGGTCACTTGTGCGATTGCTCGGCATTTTACAGGTCTTGGGTTTTGTCCATTTTTAGATGTTGTGAGCATGGGAGGCACCATTGAACTAGGCTAATTGCATTTGTTTCTGAAAATGTTTTTCATGCCATGTCCTATATTTTTGTTTTAAGGACTTTATTTATTTTCAACATTGTAACTCCATCTTTAGAAAATAGCATTTTTGAGGCCAAATTAGCTGCTTTTCCCCACTTGGTGACTTGTATAAAATCATAGTTTGTTGTTGTGATTGTTCTATGAAGGAAATTTGTTTAAATACATTACATGATATGCTCATTTGTTTTTCTCCAACTTTAGAATACCTTAAGGTATTATTATTGTTGTAGAAGTTCTAGATTTGGAATATTGCAGTGGTATTAGAGCAACAATCTTGGCTCAGCCTGTGAGCTCAAGCATTATGGAGTCTTCTCATGGGGAGGAGGAGATTTGAAAAATAAATTAGAGAAAACCCTTGTTTCCTGGAGAAAGGAGGTTCTTAAAACTTCTCTTGACAACTCTGCTGAGCAGCGAGGCATCGAAAAGAGAGAGGGGAAACACATGAAGATCCCTCAAAAAATCTATACAAGAGGAAGATTCTAAGTCCTCATCTTTTGAATGCTGAGCACTTAGCCATATCATCGGATCTACATTCCATCACGAATTTTCTTCATGAGAAGGAAAAGGAAGATGTGTGCCAAAAGAAAGGTACTCTTGGTAATTATTTGTAGGAATATGAAGATCGACTCAAGGAGTTCAAAGATCACTTGAATTTCCAAGGGCTTTTTCCAAATGAAGGAAAAGAGCATGAGAGCAAGAAACGGAGGTGAGGGTAGATAATTTCTATTCACTTTTGGATCACCTCTGTGTCCAGCTAGGGCTTGGGTGGAGAAGGAGTTAGAAACATTTGTGTAGCAACATCAAGTCTCATAAGTGAAGCCATCAAAGTAGCGATATTTGCATTTTGATAAGGCCTATCATTGGTGGTTGTTGGATGTTTTTCCTTAAATAATGCAAATACATCTACTTATACAGAATTTCATTTAAAGATTAGTGAAAGGTTTGATGATATCTCATGTGGAACATCTTTATTGCAACTATCAAACCACATCAAACAAAAATTTTATGAGTTGGAAGGGTGCTATGTGTCAACTCCATTACAGAAAACCGGTGAAGAGGAGGGTGACCTTGTTTTGATACTTTACCAAGGGTAATATCTCCTTTGGATGAAGGGCTTCCTTCTCAAAGGGAAGACATGAAAGATTCGTTCTTCAAAGAGGACCATGATCTAAGGTCTCTTGTTGGAGTTAAGTCAACTTCAACTAGTGAAGAAGAGAAAAGGAGATGCGAGAAGAGAATAACGTAGTCATATCAAGGGCACCTCAAGCACCTCATGAATAAGATAATGGAGCACTTTCTCCAAAGAAAGAAACTCTTGCACTCTTGGAAGGAGTTGCAAAAGGTCTCACACATAGAGCTCTTGGCATAACACATGAGTAGCATGTACCTTCATTGCCAAATGATGAGATATTGAAGATAGGAGAAGGAAAAGAGGAGGAATGGAATCACAATATGAAGAGCATGTAACCTTATCTATTTCAAAGTTTGAAAGAAACAAGAAGGCAAGAGGACCCATGCAAAAAAGGTAGGGGAAAATCTGTCCACCTACATTCACATCCTAATCTATGCCTTGATGCCTCTTTGCAAGGAGGCATTTCGGCGGGAATACCTCTTTGATTGGAGAGAAACTAAAGTGTTCTCTTAACTATATGCAATAGCCACCTATTTTTTTAAAGAGGTAACTGACAGAAGGAGCCACTACGATGCGAAAATCATTGATGGAAGGCTAGGAAAATTTCTGAAATTGACCTTGTTTTCTTCCATTCATCTATTTGCGTTCGGAGGAATAGATTCAAAAATTTGTCTTTGATATGAGCATAGTATCAAAGATAATCCATAGCTTTGGGGTGACAAAGGATACCCGAATATATAATGAATATTTACGAATACAAAGAAAATAGTTTCATTTTTGTATGCAGGAGAAAAATTGTGGAAGTTTTGAGAAAGAGAACCTTTCAATGGGAGGGACGGCTTTCCAAAACTTCAATATTGTCTTGAGCAAGATCAGCTACAAGAGGGGCAGCAAAGAATGTTGGGGAGAATACTCCAACATGTGACTTTGATATCAAGCATGTCAAGGAGGAGAGCCATCATATGACAAGTGCATCATTTTTCATACTTCTACAATGCTGTCAATGTTGGGAAAGCTTAGACCCTTATTGGGGTCAACTCTTGATGGAATATTCTAAGGACCTATTCACATGTAAGGTTCTTGATGAGAAAGAAATGGATGGAAAGTACAAATTAGTTAATGAATCATTTAGGTTCATGATCGGATCTACTTAACTAAATATTCCAAGCTCAAGAAAAAACTACTTCACACAATCTATGAGGTCTTGCTTTCAAGTCCACTGGTTCATTAAAAAATGTCATACTATATTAGATCGATTCATGTGGGAGAAAATTTTGGGGAGATGCACTCATATGAGTAAGTGCATGGATCATTTGTTGGTTGAGGAGGAACATAGCTCTTGGGAAGAGTTGTCATTATCACCTCCTTCTTTGTTAGTGTGAGGAGGAGCTCATCCCGCAGGCTACCTTGCTGATTTTAGACAAGTGTGTGAAAAACATTGTATTGTGAAACTCATGATGTATTCATTATATACTTGTATCTTCTTAACACTCATACGCAAGTGCGGCTCCAGAGGGCACGTTTTCGGTGGGCTTCATGAGCCACTTTGGGCCATGAACAATGGTGATGTTGGCCATTCTTTTGGGGATCTTGGAGAGATGATGTGCTCTTCATGGTGTGGTTCCTTAAGACCAACCATCATACACCTTCTCCAAGCATGCAAGGACGATGGGGTGTCAAACAAGTGTTGGGGAGAATGCTTGTCATATCATATCCTATGGCAGTTAGGAGGAAAAATATGATGGTTGCACATGAGGGACCATTGTCCCTCTCCCTTATTGTATATGGCAGCTAGCATGATCTTACTTATGATCCCACATGCTGAAGATGTTCTTATTTTTTTTGGGAACATGGTTGGAGGAGAGACACATTTGTTGGGTGTGTCTTTGGGGGAAGAAAAGTCCCTACTTTGCACTAGATGTTCCAAGGAGCATGAGAAACTATATGGCCACCATTTCATGCCACTTGTTTCTTTATGATGTGGACCATATGTTTGGTTGGAGGCAACAGGGCATGCCTCTCATGAGCAATTGGGGAGCTTTTCTATGAATTGCAAGATGGAAGGTGATTCATTTCATTGGATAGCATGGAGGTGGAGGTCTCCATTGATGTTGAATTACATGATTGTCATCACTTCTGTCTTGAGAAGGCCATGGATCAGCAAGAAGAGTTTCCATAACAAATTTCCATTCTTTTATGATGAGAGCCGTTGGGTTTATTCTGGTAACTTGCACACTTGGGAGGGGCCATTGGGGAAGTGGAATTTTTGTAGAAATTTTGAAGAAATAGAGGAGACTATGGGATGAGAGTGTTCTACGGTGGTCTTTGAGGGTCAAAGCCTTCGATGAGGGGGTTGTGGCTCCCTTCCGGTGGTAGGTGGTAAACAAGATCGGTAGTAGCTCCCTTCTAGGAGGGCCCCGCCTAGCGAGAGCGAGGGAGTGTGGCTCCCCGCCCGGAGAGAGGGTGGTAAACGAGATCGGGGGGTTGAGCTCCCTTCCCGATGTGCATTTGGAGAGAACAAGAAAGAGTTGCGACCTTGCGGTGAGTGCTGCGTACGGTATGAGTCTACGTCGGTACAAAGTTGTAAGAAGTTTTCTTTATAATAAATACGAAGACGGAGATGACGACGGTGGTTTCTCCCGAATTGGGTTTCCACCTTAAATACGGTGTTCATGTGTGTTGCTTATGTGTGATAGTTTAGTACATTATTCTGCATGTTCTGCTTACTAAACATACGATGAATAAATGATGCAATGATCTAAGTAAAAATTAAATGCATAGTAAGATCTGCGGACATACGCAATTTTCTTAGAGATGTCAGCGTGTATACGCAAGGATTGGAGATTCGATGAAGTAGCGTGTGGTTTTTAAGAGAAAGAAAAAAGTAAAAAAATTTCGATCAGATCCTAAATACGATTCACCACCCCCCCCCTCTCGATATTTTCCCAACAAGTATTCCTTCTTTGAATAAGTCCTCAGGGAACTTGCTGCGGGTTTTGCCTTGGAAAGGTATGTGCTATTCACTCTAAATATGATTAAGCCATAGGTTACTTAATATTGATTCATAGTCCTTATTGGCATGATATGAATCACCCTGCCACATTCTAGGGCAAAGGCAATGCTTGTCATAGATCAAATTAAGATGTGTCCAAAGAATTTCTTAGCCACAATTTTAAACTTCAAAATATGCTATCATTTACGGTACCAAATTTGTGGGATAGGACAAACTTTATTCTACCTTCAAGATTTTGATGTGCCATATAGTGATTATTACGTAGTACAAACCTTTGAATTCTTGTATAATTCAAACAAGATTCTTTGTATAAGAGAAAATTTTGTTCACAAACATCTTCAAGTCGTCATCTTTTGATGATGATACGGTAGGTCTTCAAGATAGAGTATAGGTACGGTGAGTACGAAAAGAGGGATCAACAACTCCTGTCAACAAGCATCATCCTCATTTTCTTCTTATTATTTGATAAAGAAATAATACGTAATAACTACATGAAGAAGGCCAACGTTGATGACCTTTTATCACGAATTAAGCGGGGCCACACAGTGTGTGTATGATTCAATACATATGTCTCCGGAAAATTCTAGATAAGAGCAGCGAAAATGACAAATTTATGCTTCTCTTGACATGGCCCTTTAAATTATTACTTCCAAGTTGAATGGCTTCAAGAATTTTACATTTCTAGGGTCATTCCTAGTAATGTGACTTGAGATGGATCTCTCATCTAATATGAATGTACTAATAGACATAGCTTGTCACATTAAGACATTAAAAATAACTACGCAAAAATAGCCTTAACAACACGGTGAAGAGATGATATCATATAGTGAATTTAGTTGAAGTACGGAGAATCCTTGTAGCAATGATATGATTGTTCCTTCCAAATACTATGATTGGTCGTGTGTAGTGAACGAGAAACTTTTAGAGAGCGAGAGACATACAACAAAAATCGAATCATGAATTGAAAAACATACCATTCATTATTGAATTGTTGTGACCATGCTAGAAGCCGAATTTTCTCTAGTAGAGTATTGAAGTTGCATCTTTCTGAACATAGCCTTCAACTTCAATGATGATCAATAAATGACACAAGAGAAGCAGATATGAATTCACCAGAGGGAGAGATAGAAGGCATTTTCGCTAGTTCCGGAGACAAAGGATAAGAATTTTTATTGTGCATGAGACCTTCGTGTATTTGATTGAGTATTACGGTCCAAATAAGAAGGGTTTTCTCACATAACTTTATTTAGCCGAAACTTGCATGGTTAAGTATCATATTTCTCTGTGCGGTCTGGATGTTTTTGAATAAGCATATCACTTACGGAAAGATAGCACTATATCAAACGTCATGGGTTTGAAGCACTAGTATTCTACGGTATCAACACTACTATTTTGAACAAATTCACACCATCATGCGATGCATTTATTATCTTTGATCCACATTCCTTAACATTCCTCCATTGATTCTCGAAGGTTCTAAGTAGAAGTAGATTTGGACAATAGCCAGTTGATTGGTGTTACGACAGTAAAAAACATTATCGTGGCTCCCCTTCATCGGGTCCTTTTATTGTTCATGCTCTAAATTGTTCACGCTCACAATGAAACTCACGAACGGTGAGACATCTCTCCTCTCTCGCCATACGATTTCTAATATATATAAATTTTGTAAACCATTTTTTCCTCTCATTAACACTTGATTAAATTCCTCTTCTGTTAACAATTATGAACAACATTTATGTGGTCATTTTCTCTTGAATTATAATATAATGCAATTCAAATTTGAAGGGGCTTAAAATTTGGGAGAATATATAGCAAATCGAAGCCACCCCGGATTACGATGAACTCATAGAGAGGTAGCTTATACTACCATAGCTTGCATTAATTCTCCAATAGAAGAATTCACATCATTCACTTGAAGAGATATGACCGTAATAAACTTGCATTTAGACTTAGTCAAAAATCTAATTAAGCTCAGAAATGTAGCAACATATAAGCATAAATAAAAATTTTCTCTTTACTCTTGGGCTTGCCCTCTCCCTGGTCCCAAATACCATGTTAAACTGCAGAATTTTCTGCTAAATGTATGCATATAGAACATACCAATAGATGGAAGACAAGCCAATAAAGATAAAGAATGGTGGTGTTACAACAATTAGGTATGCTTAATAGCAAAAGAATTCATAAGGTCGGCCTCCCATGTGTCACACAACCCCAAGACGACTCATCGAAATGCTCCCACCAAGACATTGCACCTAGAAGCCCTAAACATAGAATCGAAAACATGCTCCATCACCATCCCGAAAAGAAGAAAATGCCTCACAAAAATGTACGCGTAAAATGAACTCCAAGTATCTCCAATATGTAAGCATACGCCAGAAGTTGTGTGGCCCATCTCTTGTACACATGTGGGATAAATCCATACGACCTTGCACATGTGGAATAAATTCAAAATATGTGTTCTTCTCATACGATTAAGATGATCTTTAGATACGATCTTGCACCCTCCGAAAGAGAATCAATAAAAATATTGGCATCATCATCTAAGCATCGCAACATGGAGTTTGGACCTAGTTGCCCAAAATTGTAAATCCAAGGTGTAAGCATGATTTTGAGTCCAAGGAAAGAATAAGTAGCCCATTTTGGTGGAACTTCGAAACTTACTCTTGGACATAGTTGAGAAAGGTGTTGAAAGTTCAAGACTTGGAATAAGAAAATTCATCGACTTGGAAACAAGGATTTTTACTTGAAATTTGATAGAAGGGTAGTTAAGGTTTTGGTGAAAATGGCCAGGAGGTAGGTTTTGTTGATGATTGTAGCTAGAAAGTATTTTAGCACAAGCCTGGGTGTCTAGGAATAAACAAGAATTTCCCAAGGTCTCCTTGGGACACTGGTCACCCTAGATCTCCTTGGGAAACTTATCAAGTGTGGGAAAATTTCATGTAACTCAACCTAAGTTTAAACTTGTGAAAAAGCACATAATTAATTATGATGGCTAAAAAACTTAGGAAAAGTAGATTATTTACTTTAGTGATTATGTTTTAATCTCACTCATTTCTCAAGTGACGAAATATAACCTAGGTGAATACGATCACTTCAAAGGTTGGGATTAGGGATTTAGATCAATGTAAAGTTATAAAATCAAGGGTACAAAAAAGGAGAAAGATACACCATACAATGGCACTAGCCTTTGTAAGAGGGATTTTCAAGTGAGGTGTGTGATACTCTAGCATGCCAAGTCCTAAGTAAGTATAACATTGGAATCTAGATGGGGCAATGAGGAAGATCGAGAATAGGATCTAGATGCCCTCTTTTGGTTTTATCCAAAGCATTTCATATTTTTAATTTTCTCAATTGGGCCATTAATTGAGAATGAGAACTCAATAAGTTCAAATTTAATGAACTATTTATTGGGAAAAATATGTTTGTCACTTGTGATTGAGATTGGTTGTGTAATTTTATGCCTTTAATTGTCTTAAGAATCTAGATATGCATATATACAATAGATCTACAATATACTAGATTGTGGAAATTTGGGCACCGTATCGGAGGAAAAACTGCGGGGAATTGATTTTTTAATCACATAAGAAACCAAAGTTCATATAGGGATAACCATATCTGAGTTTGAAAATTGTTGTATGAAGCGCACATTATTTTTTGATATGACATATGAACAAAATAAATACAACGAGTTTGAAGTTTTAAATTTAAATTTAAAGGAAAAAAAGGAAAAAATGAGGTTAAGTTATGGCCAAGCCAGTGGTGGCCGATGGCCGAAAACTAAGCCAACAACCAAGGGCTATAAAACTCCACTAACGGGTCAAAATAAGCCAATAATGGATGTCAACTAGCACAATAGTCATGGGAGGTAGATCCTAGTGGAGTGCACTCACAAATTCAACAACAACCCAAGCAGGTCCATCGTAAATGTGAGCAAGGGAGGGTTGAAGCTCAAGGTGACCAACTACTGAAGTCTAGAGATAGTTGGAAGAGGTGTGTGCACGTGCAAAGTGTAGAATGGAGTCCAAGAGTTGGTAGTTTCGGTACATGTGGTAAACAAGATAGCCACCAACTAAGAGCTTGAGCGCGAGGAGCTACGAATGGCGAGAGGGTGACCAAAGGCTCAAAGTGGAAGCCGCCAAATTCTAAAGTGAAAGAAATGTTCACAAGATTGTTAAAAAAAGAGTGACGAAGGAACAAGGGAAGGAATAGAAATAGTGGATTAATCAATCGGTGGTACCGAGATAGGTGTCACGATTACGAGAGAAATATTTCAATAGAGATCCAACGTCAATTTGGCCAGCCCAGGGTAACAAAATATGAACAAAGGGCACATCAAGGGCTTTGTTCAAGTTATCAAAGGTAACTACTGACAGTGGAAATTGACATAGCTTCCTTGAAGAGTTGTAGGTGCAAGATTCACCCATTGAGTGGAAAGTGGACCAACAACCAAGTGCATCAGATGGGTAGAGTGTGCGTCGAGGAGGAACAAAACTAGAGGTAAACTTAGACAAAACAACCACCAAGAAGTTAGAAGAAGAAGAGAGTCTCAAACGGTCATCGGATCTAGGAAACAAGATAGTGACAAGTTGGGTTCCTCAAATACCAAGAAAAACCTTTCGGTTGATTTTCTAAATTGGAGATGGGCTACAACTGGTGTAAGGCTTGACGACGAGTTGGAGGGGTGTGAAAGTTTGGTTGCCCAAATCCTACGCAACAACTGATGAAATTATTCTGTTTGTTAATTACTTGAAGAAATTATTTACATTTGTTCTACGATAAATGTTAAGAACCCATACACTACGACCTTCTGAGAAATTAAGCTACTTTGAAAATAAATGTGTGGATACAATATCTTGGACAGGAATAAATCATAGACACATGACACGGTTAATTTTGGAGCAATGTCCTCGAAAAAACCCAATGCGAGAAAATACAAATTAAACTGTTTGAGGTTTGTTTATTATCTTGTATTTTTGAGAGCAAGTCTCTGTGATTGTGAAAGCTGACAAATCATACATGGGAAGCGAAAACTAAAATCTCATGAGAATATCTCACTCTACCACGGGAATATAACATTGACCTTAGCTCGAGATGAGTTGTTAGGTGCCTTTACGTAGTGACTCTGTCACTCTACCACGATATATGCATCACAATTTGAATTTTCCCTCTCTCTCTTATTTATGGATATCTCTGCTACCTCGAAACCTTCGGAAACTCCCTGCGGTGACCTCATTGAACCCTAAATATTTCCTCATCGAGAAAAATCGAACTCCCTCTAAAGCTTTGTGTTGTCTATACGTTGCCCTGCTGCATGAATTTGAATCTACTGCTGCTCTCTATGGATTTTAACCCCCCATATACCTTTGTACTCTCACGAATCGGAAAATCTTCCAACAGTACCTACCCGCACTCTCTGTAAAAATCTTCTCGATCAATTTTCTCCTGAGCACTTCTCACTAAGGAATTTTGATCCTCTGGGTTTTCTCTCCTGATGTGTTTTCAAATGATCCATCAAGTCCTTTTATAATCTTACGGATTTGAGTCTTCACTTGTTAAAATTAAATCGTTAATAAATAGCTAATATTAACTTAAAGCTTAAGTCTACGACTTTTCTAGAAGATTCTTTTCTGTTTAATTAATATCCATTAATTATTTTAATTTTCTAAGGTTTAGACTTAGTGTCCCATTAAAAATAATTAATTATTTCCATAAAACATATTATGAGTGTATTTTTCCAAAATCCTTTATGGGTCCTTTAGAATACATGTGCCTAATCACTCATGAAGGTTTTAAGACTTAGGCTTTGTCCAGGTACTCTTGCTGAAATCAACACTCCCTCTTAGTGAGGAATGTGCTATAGCAATACATCAGTGAAGTAATGTTATGATTCTACAACATCTCCCTCGTTGTTGATGTCTGATGTTGTTGTCCCGCAACATTGCGTTGTTGCATCCCATGTTACTCTTGGCTTCACATCTGCTGCCAACTACTACCACTATGTTGCAGCTACTGTTTCTCTTTTGCAACAAAAAAAAAACATCAAAAAATATGAACTAAGTGTTAGGTAGGATGCATCTCGTCTTGAAGATCTAAACGCTACTAGTCTACTTGCTATCCCTGCGAAGCTATTGTGCGCACAGTGCTTGGTTGTAAAATGCATTCACCCTTGCTAACGCAACTCTTCTGCTGCTGTTGCTTGATTTGTCTGTTATACTTTTCATCATGCCTCTTTTTGCATCCAATTGATACTTTTCCATCCTGCTACTTCAGTTTGGGCTCCCATAGCAAGGTGATGATGCGAGAGATGGAATCCTCAAGGACCTGCCCAATGCAACGAATTTATCTTGAACTACGGCTCATATAACCCCAAAGCTCACTGGTGATATATATGGGAAATCGAGCAAATTCTCCTCTATATTCGTAGTTTCTTGTTACCTACGGATCATGCTTCTCATATTTTCCCTTCTTGATAGGACACTATGTGGTGTAATGTAACATCTTGCCACCAACGGAAACGCGATATTTGAGGCGTCCTTATTTAACGCTACTGTCATGTCTGCCTTTGATGCGAGGACTGTGTTCTCCTCTTCCTCATAGAGCTTTTTTTCTTATATGTTGTTGTTGCCATCAAGTTTGCACTTGAGTGAATCTCTCCCTGTCTCTTCCTGTTGAATATTTTCCCACATTCCTTCCAAAATCCAAAAACTTCTCTTTGAGATGATTTGGACAAAAGCCTAATAGTCTTCGAACAAAAATTCAAGAAGAATTTGACCATCTTTGAAGACGAGGTTTCTCCACTTCCATTTGATCTCGGACTTCCCCCCATAAAGTTTAGCAAGGAACAAATTAACACGTTCTCCCTTATACATCCTAGTAGTCCACATCTTCTCCTCCAAAAACATCTTCTCTTGCTCGGAAGACCCTTGATATAGCGTGGCCATACATCCCACATTTCTTGGTTGTCCCTTAGCTAGAAATATGTGAAACAATATGGTCCCTCACCCGTCGAGGATCAACCATTTGGATATTTCCATGTTCTTCTTCGAGCTCTCAATGGTGCAACATCTGCACGTTTCAGCCAATGTACGCCAATAAAGTCTTGAGGTCATGTTCTGTCTGGAGATCCTTGCCTTCCGGTTACGTATTAGTTGGAGGCACCCTCAGCTGATCTTGGTCACACAACTTGTGGTTGCCATATCACCCAATCATGGAAGTCTGCTGCCTCTAACCCTTTTTGTAGGTGGCTCTACCACCTCATGATATATCAAGTGAAATAATTCATGATCTTGTTGCTTCTACATAGGAAATCGAGTTTCTTGGGAAAGAAACTCTCTAAGGTCATAAATCACCAAATGTTTTTAAACTACATTCTTCTAATGCTTTTGCTTTGATAATTACTACATACATTGCATCCCACCGACTTCTTTGATCTCGCTACGTCTATTTTTCTCCCTCTACCTCTAAAAAAGTGCAAATAAAAGATCCTACCTCTTTAGAAAGGCTCACTCAAAGAGATTTCATATAGGATCTAGCCCTCCTGGCTTGGATGACATAATCACTAGGGAAATTGGTCTGTTTCTCACGTAGCTCTTTGATTTACGGATTCTTCAACACTAGATCCTCGATCTACTCTCTTTCTCCTCCTACACTCATTTACGACAAGCTCGTGTCATGTGAAAGTTTGGTTGCTGAATCCCTCTGCAACAACTAATGAAAATTATTCTATTTGTGTTAAATTTAGATAACAATGTTCTGCTTGATGCATTTTACTTCAATATTTCTTAAGGCCCAATACAAGATAACAATCACATAAACTTGAAATTAAAATGCGCATTAGAACACAATAATAGATCAATAGAATACAAGCCAAATAGAGATACGGTTACGAAATTTCTTATATCCCGTTAAATATATGAGATATTGTTAATTGTTACGATCGATAGGATGCTTCAACAGAAATTATTTCATAAGTTGGCAAAGACTTGCATGTGTCACACCACAACCCTCAAGACGAGCTCATCGATCAACACAATTCCAAGCAGGACAATGCGAGAAAAGTCAATGCGACGGGTAGCTCTAGAAAAGTCAATACAACAAACTATGGATTTAGTCAAACAACACCAGGAGATTCACCAGTTTCGGTGCCCGAAAGCTATACGACCTCCCAAAGTCCATAGGCTGCAAGTATTGAGGTCAAACGACAAAGGGTTGTTGCCATAATGTTGCAACATAAATCCTAAGCAGGATCATCACAAAAACGAAATCCCTAAAGAGATACGACGCAGAAAAAACAACGGCTTCGCTCCACAAGTGTGAGGTAAAAAGGCCTCACAAGGTTATCAAACCAATCGAGATCTGACGAGAATGTGTGATGAGATGATGATACGATGACCTCCCAAGTCTCTCCAACATATTCATCAATGAGGGTGTATGACACATCTCTTAGGCGTGTGGGATAAGTACGGTCGACCTTGCACATGTGGAAAATAAATTCAAAATAAGTATTACTGTTCATAAGTCTAAGATGATCTTTAGATCAATCTTGTACACTCTCGGAAAAGAGGAATCCACAAAAAAAAATATTACCATCGTCATATGAGCGATTACATGTACGGAGTTTGGAATTATTTTACAAAGTGTACTCCCTCACCGACTGGAGAACTCATCTGTCCACATGTGCCATCCATCATGTACCAAACCAAACATCTCGTCATCCCACCGTAAATTTCTTTTGCTAGCTCTTTGTTGTGAGAACAAAAGGTGAGTCACAAAGACATCACCCCCAACTCACCGAAGTCAACTTAGAGGGTAAAAACCTCTCTCGGAGAATCAAAAAAGGTCTCATACTAACCCGAAGTTAGTTCTTCCGGCCAAAGTCGATTTTACGGTATAAAACCTCGTCATACTTGATCCCAGGATCAAAGTGTTGGACACGTGCCATCCTGGACATAGAGAGTACGAAAATCTGTGATGCATCCATTGGTCTTGCTATGGTCTCTATCCACAATTCCCACCTCATTGGACAAATAGAGTACTTCCATGAGTTTCGAAACTCCATGGGTGGGGATGCATGCGGGGCATAGATGGGGAGAGAAAACCAACTCAATACTGTAACGGTTGGCGGAGAAACACAACAGGTTTGGCAAGCCTAACCCCATATGTTCTTATAGGTCAGTAATTTTATACCAAGCCCCACGGAGCTCCCCGAGCTCATAGTCCAACTCAATAAGAACCCTTAGAATAGGGTCTTTCCTGATTCCAATCTTCTCATGGAAGGTTAGGAATTTGACCTTCCCCGGGGGGCTTCATGAGAATATCCATGACTTGCTCATCGGTTCTATATGATCGAGCCTTACAACACCTCGGCCCCATGCCATATCCCGGACAAAGTGGTGCCTGATATCAATATGCTTGGATCAATTGTGGAACATGGGATTATTAGAAAGATTGAATCACTACGGTTATCACAAAGGATAATGGTGGTATCTGGCACATGCCCGGAAAAACTCCTTTGATGAGCTATTGCAACCAGCAGCTTCACAACAAGCCATACTCGTTACGGTATTCAACCTCAACGATGCTCAAAATAACGACTTTTTCTTCGTGCTTATCCAATATATCGAAGCGAACCAAAGGTGAAGCAACATCCGGATGTGCTCTTGCAATCCACCACACTTCCGGGCCAATCGACATCGGTATATCATGGGTCTCAAACTATCGGTAATGTCTCGACACGGGTTGATTGTGCCCGGAAGATATATCCGTAGATTCTTGGCACCAATCCAAAGAATGTGATGAATGTGATGGCGTGCAACCATATGTTAGTTAAATGTGTTCCGCACCGCAAAAAAATACGTCTGGAAGCAGGGTTCAATAAAATTATCGAGGCCCCCACAAGTTGTCAATGCGGGTAGGATCTGCTAGCACGGGCCCAACAACGTTTCCACTCGGCTTCTTAAGTTGGTTCCATCGGTGTTGACATAGACTTACGGTTCACCATCGCAAGTCTCTCCAAAGCATCTTCACGACATATTTTCATTAAGGAAGAAAATCTGCTTTGTGCAAACCTCCAAGCCTAGGAAGTAGTGCATGGGTCCTAGGTATTTCATCTCAAAATACGAAGCTAGCTCCCTCTTATCTTGATGAATGGAAGGGTCAACACCTATTAAGAATAAAATTGTCCAAATAGAGAACCAAAAATGAGATGCCTCTCTATCAACCTTAAATAAAGGTTAAATTAACGTACTTTGAGTGAAGCCAGCTTCATCAACTATCTGTCTATCCTCTCGTGCACCAAGCCACAGGGGCGCACTCCCAGCCCATAGAGGGTTTTCTTCAACCTGCATATATGGGTGTCTCTGTATGTTGGACTTAGATAAAAATCACCTTTGAATTGAAAAGAAGGGTTGCAACTCACGAGTGGTACGCACCAGAGCGCACTCAAAATGGAAGATCACTCTACCTTCATTAATCGGAAAATACATCTTTAAGTACATCACAAGAAATCACGAAGTTGTCGCTTGAGACTCTAAATTCTAGGAACAAATCCTAAACTAAGGAGATATGTTACAACTATGTAACCATTTCTCCATTAATATAAAAATAATATTAATTATTTTCTCCCCCTTATTGGAGAAAGGATTACCTGAAGCTTCTAGCATCCTCTAAACAATTTCAAAAATTTACACCAGAGCTTAGTAAAAATATCGACCCATATTGTCACATGTTTTACAATATTCAACAAATATCTCCTTTGGTCGTAGTTTCTCTCGAACAAGAATGGAGCTGTGTAATTCTTGGTTTTTATGAAAAGTGGATTTTATGCAAGCTTGATGAGTACCTCTTGGTTGTCGGTTTGATGATAGTTGATTTTCTGACTATTATCACCCTTAATTGAGAAGTCCCCTCATGAGATAGCTTCACATATGCATTTGCACACAATGCTTGGTACTTAGCTTCACATGAAGATAAAGCTACGGTGCTTTGATTTTGCTGCTCCATGCTATGACCCCGGATCTAATGTTTCGAATGCATAACTTTTGTGATAGACCTTCGATCATCCAAGTTACATGCCCAATACGAATACGAAAAACTGCTAGAGTAACCTCGGATATGGGTGTGTAAAATACCATAATTACTAGTACCACTAGAATGCCTCAACATGATTTTTCTTGAGCCGGTGACTTTCGAGTGGTTTTGACATGACGGCTCAACATACTAACAGTGTGCAAGTGCGAGTCTAGTTGTGGTAAGATATGTCAAACTCCCAACTAGTTGTCTGCCATAGTGGCATCCACCTCTTTAGTACCATCGTCACTACTCAACTTTAAATTTTGTTGCAATCGTGTTGTTTGTTGATATACAACTGCACCATTTTGAAATTTTACGTAATAATGCAGCATACTTCCTTGAGTAAGAAAATTCTATCCAAAAATCTCTCCATAATTCAATCCCAAACAATAATGGAGATTTCCGAGATATTTCATTTCAAACACTTGTGACATCGCCGTTTGATTTCTTTGATCGGATTGATAGCATTCCACTGTTATGATCATATCATCTACATACAAAGAAATCAAAATAATTTGCTGTCTGTTTATTAAACTTGGTATATAGATTTGGATCATTGTTGCTCCTATGAAAGCCATGTTGTACAAAAGAATAGATCAATATTCTCTTACGACTTTGGGTGCTTGTTTTAAACCATAAAGTGCCTTTTTCAATCTACAAACAAGATGTTCTGCCCTTTTTCACAAACCCTTGAAATTTGAACTAATAAATTTCTTCTTTCAAGTCACCATTCAGAAATACGAACTTAACATCTAGGCAGTATGGCTCCCTTATGTTTGTTGCTAAGAAGTGTAGCATTCAAATAATGTTTAATTTTATACGGGGAGCAAAGGTGTCAATGAAATCTATTCCCTCTTCTTTGTAGGTAACCCTTGCTACCAGTCTAGCTTTAAGTTTTCTATACTCCCATCTGCCTTTATTTTAGGTTTATACGACCATTTGCATCCTATAGGGGTTTATCTTGGGCAGTTCAACTAAATCCAAAGTATGGTTTTGATAATTGATTCAATTTCCTCATACATTGCAACCCTCCATGCATCGGATTGACTTGCTTCTTCATAATTTGTAGGTTCTACAATGTTTAAAATGTTTGTCATTAAAACGTAGTCTTTCAATACGGATGGTAATTGAGTCTTCCTGCGATCTCCTTGGTAGGGGACTTACCTCAAATCTGTCTGTTTCAGCCTTCTTCGGGGCTTGCATCATTGATTACATTACCTATTACTTCTTCTTCATTTGCTCTTGTTCTTCATCACCCTCATTGTTTTCTTCCATTAGTAATGGAATGTGCACGATCATTATTACGTCATCCTTTCCTTCTTCAACTTTGTTCATGAAATATGAGATCTTTGCTTGCAAAAACCTTATGATCACGGGATTAAATAACTTATATGCTTTAAACTCAATACCATATCCAAAAAAAGATACATTTCGGAGACTGGGATCTAACTTCTTCCTATACGCACTTGGGTATATGAGCATTAGCTTTTGTTAAATACTCTTCGACAGTATATTGGTTTGAATCCAAATAATGCTTCAAAGGGTTTTGAAGCCTAGACATTAGTAGGACTCTATTCTTTAAATAGGCAATGAGTGTTAATGGCTTCTGCCCAAAACATTTGATACACCTTACCTTCAAACATGCTCCTTGCACACTCACAAGAGTTCTATTCTTTCGTTCTCGCCTCCATTCTGTGGTGTGTGAGGCACTATAAAGGCTGATGAAAAAATCCATGATGCTTGCGAGAAATTCATGAACTCTCCGGCTGCATATTCTCCCCCTTGATGCAGGCGGAGAATTTTTATGCTTTATGTACGGTTTCTACCATAGATTTAAAATTTTTAAAATGCGAAAGGTGCGACTCTTTTGCTACGGAAAGTATGTCCAAGAATCTGGTGCAATCATCTTGTAAATAAAAAGGAAGTAATATGCACCACCTAGTGACCTAGTGCGCATGGGTCCACATATGTCTGTGTGCACTAGTTCTAAGAAATATCTCTTTCCTTTCTATTAACATGCAAAGGGAATTCTTCTCTGCATGTTTCCCTAATTCACATCATCACAATCGGCCCCGAACATTATGGAAAACGAAGTCCATCGACCATACATTTTCTCTAAGTAGAATGAGGTCTTGCGGTTAAGATGGTAAGATCTGCGGTGCCACGAGGTTTTTGGCTATCGATCGATTTGCAACAAACTTCTTCATGGAATAATTTCACATCTGGTCTATACGAGCTCCCCACCACACTCCTGTTGCAATTTGTTTCCCATCTCGTTGTCCTTTATGACATAGTTAGTCTTGAAGAATTGAACTTGCATGTCTTTTGATCGATTTATCATAGATATAGAATCAATTTTTTTCTTAATTAAAGGGCACATACAATACATTCTTAAGGTGTCTAATGTCACCTCTAGGTAGTCCCTGCTGGAATATCACCACATGCCCTTTGATCTCATATCCGCTATCATCTCCTAAATAAATTTGAAGCCCACATGAGTTTCTTCAAGAATTCAAACATTCTTCTTAGGCATCATATGTGAGGATGCACGGAATCGACATACCATATATGGTCTCCATCTCCCTTGAAGATCTTAAAGGGCACAATCGGTACAACAAATAGTTGAAGTTAGTGGCTATGGTCTTCATCTTCACGGAAAAAAAAGTAACCTTTTTTAACCTACCATTTATTCCTTGCTTCGTCTGCATTGCTCTTATAACATTCTTTTTAATCTGATGACCAATTTTTCCACAATCAAAAACATTTCTTGTTGAGAAAAATTGCTAGCGATTGTACGCTAACGGTCTCTTTTTGAAATGTGTTGGCTCCTCTCTGCTGCTGCTGTGCTGCTGTGGCTGTACCTTTATCTTGTCACCTTTTAACCATCGAGCAAAATCATTTCTCTATGATTTGAAGTCTTGTCCTCACTCTTCTTCTTGTAGCGAAATCCATGTCAACTCTTCAAATACACGTGCCTTCTCCCTTCTTTGCCCAATCCTGTGATGGACATAAAGGCTGTCTGTCATTCCATTCCGCGCGATCATGACCGGATACGGAATCGAACACTATGAGTGTCTCCCAATCTATCCTTCGGTCCTTTGACTCTGTGATGAATCCGATGGCAGACTCATTCTCTTTCATCTTCATCGCAAACAACTTTCCTTTAGTGACAAAGACACGGTTTGTAATGCAACGTGTTTAGTATGAGTTTCTTGATCATCATCCAAATGACGAATTTGACGATTTGTTGTCTCTAATATGTTAGGATGACCTTGTCCTTGATAAACATCTTCGATTATGACCTTTGATTTGGTCTTATTTATCCCCGGTCTTGTTCTTGTCATTATTCACATTGCCAAATTTGGTCTCGCTCATTTCCTATGACAATCGACCATTTACGCTTTCAAGTAATGTTTGTGTATCTTGAATTTCCGGTTGGTGAAATTAGATCATCGGTTTCCCGGACTCGTGGAGATACGATTCTGTATTGTTATTCATCTTGGATTGATAAACTTTCTTGTCTTCAGGTAAATAATTCTACCCAATTGAACAATTGCGGAGACACACTAAAAAAAAAAATCAGCCCATATGGGATCTTGACCTTGTTTTTAAGAAAATTTCGTGCCTTCAGTAACCTTGCAAGAAACTCTAATACGCCTACTCTGGGCGAATCGAAGAACTTCAATGTGCCACCACCGAGCAAGTACGATCTTGCTACCACCGAGTGATTCGGAACTTCAATGTGCCCACTGTGGTCGTCCGGTTGCCAAAAAAAAAAAAAATTGAGACCTTGAAAGAAAGAGGTGGCGGCCCTTCTCCGAGGTGAAAAATTCGTGCCCAAATCAAAATGCACGTATCTCCCAAATTGGCATGATTTTTCTTGTACTGTACATAATGGCATGTTCGGTGTGTTGTTAGCAGGTATTTCAACGGTGAAAGCAATGGCGCCGGCCAGTACGTAAAATACCAACCCTTTCTTTGCTCGGAAGTAGTTAGTCATCTAAGACCTATATTTAAGGTATTGCTGCGGTCTGCTCCTATGAAGATTACTGTGTGCACACCCCTTCGCCACTGAGTTCTATATTCAATGATGCTAAAAAAAAAAAAAAGGCTCCCCCTACTGGCTACGATGCAAGATAAAATCACCTTTGAATTGAAAAGAAGGGTTGCAACTCATAGTAGTCTTTGCTTTTCATTTTGCCTCAAAAACGGGAGAGATCACTCTACCTTCATTAATCGGAAAATACATCTTTAAGTACATCACAAGAAATTGGGAATTTGTCGCCAGAATCCTAGAATTCTAGGAACAAATCCTAAACTAAGGAGATACGTTACAACTATGTAACCATTTATCCATTAATATAAAAATAATATTAATTATTTTCAACTAACCGAACCCCATAGGTTGCTCCACATACACCTCTTCCTTTTATTGATCCATGCACAAAAGTAGTGTTCACATCCATCTGATGTAGACTCCATCCTTGCACAGAAGCAAGGGAAATAATAGATCGGATGGTGGTATAGCGGGCCATAGGTGCAAATATATCATCATAATCTATGCCTTCTTTTTGAGAGAAGCCTTGGCCAAAAAATATTTCTTTGTACTTTTCAGCTCTTCCATCAGATCCATGCTTGATCTTATAGAGCCATTTCGAGGTGACAATAGATTTTTCCTCTTGTCTTGAGATCACTTCCCAGACATCATTCTTCATAATCGATTCATATTCTTCGTGCATATAATCCTTCCAAACTAGATGCTATATGGCTTCTTCAAATGTTCCATGCTCATATTGTACTATTGTACTCATGGATGCTAGATACCCTTAGTATCTTTTGGCTTCTTACTTTCATGGAATGTCCCCCTTAGGGAAATATGTCTCTCGGCATCTTCGAGAGTATCCCTAAGCCATGAGGGTCTTATATTATTTTAAAGAGGTGGATAAATGGTATCCATAGGTACTTCAACATCGGGCATTAGGTCATCCTTTGACTCTTCCAACTTCCCTACTTCTTCATCTTCCTTGTCTTCCTTGGAGCTAGGAATATTTCTCACTTTCTTGAGGGAAAAACCTTCATCAAAGATGACATCGTGGCATATCTCCACCTCTCTTTGACCAGGCACATATATTCTATATGCCTTTGAAGTTTCACTGTAACTCACAAACATTCCCTTCTTTCCAGAAGCATCCAACTTGCTTCTTTTTTCTTGCAGCACATGAAAGTAAACAACACAACCAAAAGCTCTAAAATGAGAAACATTGGGTTTCTTACTAGAGAATACTTCTTCGGGAGTTTTGGAGTCTAGAGAGGAATGCAGGCATCTATTTTGAACATACATGATAGTGTTCGCAGCTTCTCCCCATAGAAAATTTGGAAGACCTTACTCACATATCATGGCACAGACAACTTCCACAATGGTCCTGTTCTTTCTTTCAGCAATACCATTTTGCTCAGGAGTGTACACAGTTGTGGTCTCCCTCTTAATGCCAACTTATCTACAAAAGTCATTAAACTCATTTGACTCATACACAGTCTCATTGTTGGTCCTCAAAAATTTGATTTTATTCTCAGTTTGATATTCCACCAAGGCTTTGAAGGTACGGAACCATTTGAATGTTTTGTCCTTCTTCTTCAAAAAATATATCCAGGTCTTGCAGGAGAAGTCATCTATAAAATATATGTAATAGGAACATCTTCCCAAGGATGTCATGGGAAGCATACCAGATAAGTCAGAATGTATCAACTGCAAGCTATCAGTTGTCTTTGTGACACTTGAGGGGAATGGTCCCCATTGTATGCTTCCCTTTGGCACAACCTTGACATATACCTTGATGATCATCTCTCAATTCGGGCATCCCTGTCACCACCTTCCTTGCTTCAGGAAGGGCTTTGTAATGAAGGTGTGCAAGCCTGCAGTGCCATAACTCTGTTTGAAGAGTTGTATCACATGTCATAGCCTCAATGGACTTCCTCCAACTTGGTAGAGTGTATCAACTCTAAAACCAATAGAAAGAGATTCCTTGAAGTTCTTCTTCTAGATAAGTTCCTTTCCATCAATGAAGTCCACCTTGAACCCTTTGTCTTCCATTTCCAAAATGGACACAAGGTTCTTCTTCAAATCAGGCACATACAACACATCTTGTAATCGGATGAATTGACCTTGAGATAAATGGAGGGTCACAGTCCCTATCCCTTTCATGGGATAGGTGGGATTATCTACAAGGATAATTTCCATATTATTATTCTTCTCAACCAAATTAGAAAGGGCTTATTTATAACCAGTGAGGTACCTTGAAGCACCACTATAAAATAACTATACATCTAGGGTGTCGAGTGGAGATGTAGCAGAGAAGGCAGATACAAGAATAAAATCATTTCCACTATTAGTAACAACATTAGAATCATCGTACCTGGAATTACTTGACCTCTTGAAAGGTTACCCATTTCCATTATGATCAGAGGGAGCCTTCATTTTTCCTTGGAACCTATTGTTCCTGCCATTCCTTCTCAAGTTGTTGTTGCCATCATCCCTGGGAGAGTCCCTTCTATTAGGGCACTCTATTTCATAGAGATCAGTTTTGTTACAAGTGTAACATATTCCCTTCCTTCCTTTGGGTCTCACTCTACCATGGTTTTGATTTCTCGAGCCATCATGGTTCTTCTTCTTTACATGAGCGGTGAAGGTAGTAGGGTCACTTCCATTTCCATTAGAGGCATACTCCATCATTCTTGTTTCCTCTTGAGTGCATCCCGTCAATATTTCATCAAAATAAGGAATCAAATTGTTATTAAGAATAGTGGTGTTGAATACATGCCAATCACGGGGAGACCTCCAAGTGCAATAAGAACCATCTCTCGGTTAGATATTTCTTCCCCAATAACTAGGATGTTATTTCTGATTTCAGTGAGCCTCATAAAATAGGATTGTATAGAATCATCCTTACCCTTTTCTATACTTCATCTTTGTGGCAGAAGATACATTTGATGGATGCTCTTGAATATTCCCCTTTACATAGTCCATGACATATTGATCTTCTAGTGCCAGATCCAAGGACATCTTCCATGCATGATAATCAGACTTATCAGTCAATTTATCATTAGCCTTGAAACCCTTGTAGGTTGAGGAGGCCACTTGTCCTTGATAGGATTTCTTCCTTCAGAGATAGATTCTAACACCAACTTGGACTTTGTATTCACCTCAGCTTTGATACCATGTTAAATTTAGATAACAATGGTGTTCTATGCTTGATGCATTTTTACTTCAATCTTTCTTAGGCCCAATACAAGATAGAAATCACATAAAATTGAAAGTAAAATGTTGATAGAACATAATAATAGATCAATAGAAGACAAACCAAATAGAGATAAGATTTAAAATTCCTTATGTCCAACAAATATATGATATATTGTGGCATTACGATGGTAAGCACGATGCTTCAACTAGAAAACTCTTTCTTGGTCAGCCAACACTTTCATGTGTCACACCCACAACCCTCAAATACAGCTCATCACAAGTCAACGAAGTCAAACCAGGGACAGCACATAAAATTCAATGCATCAAACTAGGGCTTTGGTTAAACAACCTGAAATTCCTCGATTTTAGTGCCTAGCTATGCAGCCTCCTAAAATTGGAATTTCTGCAGAAGATTGAGGTCAAACGACCAAGAATTGACCACAATCAACTCTGGTAAATGCTCCAGCAAAAAGCCCTAAACATATTAGTGCAGAGAAACATCAGCTTCACTCCACACATGTGAGGGAAAAAGGCCTCCAAAGGCTATTGAACCAATCGTATCACAATGAGAGAATGTATGATGAGATGATGAGAAAATCACCTCCAAGTCTCTACAATTTATATTCATCAATGAGGGTATGTGACACACCTCTTAAGCATGTGGGATAAATCTAGTCGACCTTGCACATGTGGAAAATAAATTAAAAATCAATGCTCTGCTCATTTGATCAATATGATCTTTTTATCAATATTTCACCTCTCCGAAATAGGAATCTAAAAAAATTATGACTATAGTCATATGAGCAATGCAACATGGAGTTTGGACTTAGTTTCCCAAAATTAACAATTTTGTAATTACTTGAAAAAATTATTTACTGTGTTCTATGGTAAATACTGAAACCCATACACTACAGCCTTCAAAAAATTAAACTGCGGAAATAAATGTGTGGAGACAAGATATGAGCAAGAATAAATCATAGACACATGACACTATTATTTTTGGACCACTGTCCATGGAAAAACCCAATTCAGGAAAACCGGTGCAACAGTTGAGGGTTTGCTTATTATGTAGTAATTTGCTGAGTACAAGTCTATGATTTTCAAAACTGACAAACCATACAGAGGAAAACTGAAAAATAAAATCTCATGAGAAGATCTCACTTTGCCATAGGAATTCGACACTAGCCTTAGCTCGAGATGAGCTAATGTTAATTTCTGAAGATGTTCTATGTTAGATGAAAAATTACTTTAATTTTCTAGGGCCCAAATAGCAATCACATGAAAGTAAGATGCTGATAGAACATACCAATAGATCGATGGAAGACAAGCCAATAAAAATTAATATGAGGAATGGTGGAGTTATGCCAATCAACAAGATGCTTCAACCAACAAAGTCTCCATTAGGTAAGCCAACCCAATGTGTCACACAACCCCAAGATGGCTCATCAAAACGATGCACCAAGAAGCCCTAACGCTACACCTCGAGAAGCCCTAATCCCAACACCATCCATGAGCGAAGAGAATGCCTCCAAAAATGTGTGTGTGAAATGACCTCCAAGAATCTCCAATATATAACCATCTGTAGGGGTGTGTGACACATCTCTTAGGCATGTGGGATAAATTAGGCTGATCTTGCACATGTGGAATAAATTCAAAATACATGTTCTGCTCATCTGATCAAGGTGATCTTTAAATCGATATTGTACCTCTTCGAAAGAGGAATCCAATAAAAATATTGGCATCATCATCAGAGCATCACAACATGGAGTTTGGACCTAGTTGACTAGAATTAACACTCCCCCTCAACTAGGGAGAAATCCATCCACCAGTGCCATCCAAACATCATGCGTCATCCTATCATAACTTGATTTGCTAGATCTTTATTTCAGAACAAAAGGTGAGTCACAAAGACTTCACTCCCATCTGACCCGAAGTCAGCTCAGAGGTTCAAAAACTCTATAGGACTCAAAGCAGTATCATACTAACCCGAAGTCAAATGGAGGTCCAAAACCTCACTTGGACTCAAAAAGAGTCATAGACTAACTCGAAGTCAGTTGTATGTCCAAAACCTCACTTGGACTCAAAAATATTCATAGACTAACCCGGAGTTAGTTTAGCTGACCTGAAGTCAGTTGGAGGTCTAAAACCTTACTAGACTTGATCCCAGAACAAGTGGTTGGACATGTGCCATCCTAGACATGGAGAGTACGACAATCTATCATGCATCCATTGGTCTTGCTATCGGTCTCTATCCACATTTCCAACCTCATTGGCCAAGTGATATGTACTTCCCACGAGTACAGTACTACATGGGTAGGATGCATACAGGGCACAGATCAAAGAGAGGTAAACCAACTAAATATCATCAAGGTGGGGCAGAAGCACACCAACAAGGTTCGGTAATATTAGCCCTATGGTTGCTTATAGCTCAAATAAGTTATCCCAAAAGCCCCCCTGGAGCTCCTAGAGCTCATATTCCAACAAGACCCTCCAAACAGGGTCGATCCACGATTCCAAGATTCTCACAGAAGGTGTAATGTCCCAAAATCGGGACTGCTAGCAAGGCATGCCTGAAAAATGCATTTTTCAGGAATGGTTGTTACAACTATTGAAATCAACCCATGAATCCATTATATCTGAGTATCTAATATTTAATTCCAAGAGTTGATAAGAAACAAATCTTTCTAGGTGGGTTAAATAGATCTCCCACACCTAGGAAGGCTTGAAAACTGCCCAAAGAGGGGACTGTAGCAATACAAAGAACACTGCTGGAAAATAAAGCAGTTCAGCCCAGTACTTATAGTAGATCAGTATGGAGGCTCACATATAATTCATACAACATCAAATTAGATTTATATTACAGCCCATACAGTGTACAAAGGAAAGTAGAAGACTTAAATAGAAATAAACCCTGAGAAATGAGGTGCTACAGTCATAGAAAAGTTTGCATAAACTCAACAGTGTTATTTTATTGGGGCTGAAGCAGAAATATAATATATCTTGGATATAGAGCAGATATGTACATAAAAATATAGATCTAATTCAGATCTGTGTACAAGAAAATCTCATCTATACATTCCCCTTGGGGTTTTGTGCAAAACATGAGGCACAGAGAGTAGATCTGAGATCTAGAGTTGTAGATATGCAGAAATATTCAGAAATTCATGAATAATATAATAGAAAAGCTGATCATATCTGAAAAAAACATGGATTGGGTGGCCAATCCATGTATCACCACAGTGAGAGGAATAATCCTAATGCCGGAGATCTCTCCTCCAAATTGCAGAAAAAACACCCTACAACTGAAATTTTGAAAATAACGCAGTTCAGGGATAGAAACTATGTTGTAGGCTCTGAGAATGATTTGGCCTAATTCCATGGTCTGGATCTAAAGCTCTGAGGATCTAGGACACTCTTGCAAATGGGATAGTAGACTTTCCCAATGAAAAGAGAGGCTAGATATGCATAGATCTAAGAAGATCTATCTTCCACTTGCTACAACTCACAAGGAAAACCAAACCCTCAATGGGATCAACATTGTAAGTGTAAGGTGAAGCTTGGCCCAAGCTTTATAGTGGACAAGACAAGAAAAAATCCTCCAAGAGCTGCTCTAGGAAGGAGGTGGGATTCCCGACCAGGAACACCCAAGTGCTAAGAAACACTATTCTCAACTAAAAAACTAGAGAATGAGAAATGTCTAAGCAGAAAAATTCTTCTGAAATAACATCTTCAACAACCCCCTCATGCTGCTCTCCTCTTCCTTTTATAATATTGGAGTCTTGTCAAACCCTAAACCACTTCATCAGTTTAGGCCCTTTCACATGTAGAACCTCCATCTAGAACTGCGTTGTGCCTCAAGGAGGTTCAATGCATCTAGACTGTGTTGTATATATGGTCATGGTTGACTTGGTCAAGTGATCAACCTCTTCCACACTCAAGTGTGTTTTATAAAATGGCCCAGATTTAGCCATGTTCACATTGGGTATTGATTTATTTTGTTATTTTCAGAAGTTTTACATGTCCTCCTTTACATTTTATTAATCAACATGAAATGAAAAATAAATCAAGGAAAAATATAATATTCCCATTAGCTTGGGCTATGCGGGAATATTACAGTCCTCCCCTCCAAGATGTTGCTTGTCCTCAAGCAACTAATAAGGTGAGTGCTGCAAAATCTCCCCTTCTTCTCTTGTGGCCCCCTCATCCAATAGTCTCCACCATTTCTTCAATTTTTTTGCAATAGTTCTGTCTCCCAATGGTCCCTCCCCAATGTGAAATTTGGCCTTTGGTGAATAAACCCAATGTCTCTCATCATGAAGGAAAGGAAGGTTTATGTGGAAACCTTCTTGTTGATCCATGGCCTCTTCAAGATAGAAGTGATGAAAATCATGGGGAATTTCATAATCCATGAAAGACTCCCATCTCCATGCTATCATCCAAATGAAGTGGATCACCTCCCAGCTTGGAAATCCATAGAAAAAATCCTCCCCAATACATATGAGTGACATGTACCAAACAAACATATGGCTCACCCTACAAAGAAACAAGTGGTCTACCATAGTGGCCATATAATATCCCATGCTCCCTTTGAAGCATGTAGTGAAAAAAGTGTGGGAAAATTATTTTCCCCATGACACATTCAACCAATGTGTCTCCCCTCCATTCATGTTCCAAACAAAGACAAGAAACATTTCAGCATATGGAATCAGAATTAGAGTCATGCCAACTTCCATGTGCAATAATGGAGAAGGACAATGGTCCCTCAAGTGCAACCAGTGTAGTTTTATTCCTAACTGCCTTGGAATATTGTATGACAAGTGTTCTCCCCAACACTTGTTTTCTAACCCATCCTTCGTGCATGCTTGGAGAAAGTGCATGATAGTTGGTGTAAAGGAATCACACCATGCAGAGTATATCATCCCTCCAAGACTCTCCAAGTAATGGCCATAATCACCATTGCTCATAGCCCCAAGTGGCCTATGAGACCCATCAGAAATAATGCTCCCTCTTGGAGAAAAGCCCTACACATGAGTGTTAGAAAAATACAAGCATTTAGTAAGCACATTAGAATATTCAGAGATACAAGTCCCTCCATATACTTGTTTTACATTAGGGAGGTAACTCATGGATGAGTTCCTTCTCACACTCAATGAATAAGGAAGTGTTGAGGATGTATCTTCCCAAGAGATATGTCCCTCCTCAACCAGAAAATGATCCATGCACATCCTCATATTAGAGTGCATCTCCTTACTGAGATCTTCCCACATGAATCCCTCCAATATAGTATGACATGTTTTAATGGAGCTAGTGGGTTTAGAAATCAAGATCTCATAGGTTGCATGAAGTAGTTTGTTCTTGAGTTTGGAGTTATTATATAAGTAGATCTGATCATAGAAATAAAAAACTACATTAAATACTTTATACCTCCTATTTATCATTTTCTCATCAAGAACCTTACATGTGAAGAGGTCCTTGGAATATTCCATCAAGAGTTGGGACTCCCAATAAGAATCTAGGTCTCCCAACATTGACAGTGATGTAGAAGTCTAAAATGAAGTATCTGTCATATGATGGCTCTCCCCCTTGACATGCTTGATTTCAAAGTCACATGTTGGAGTGTTTAAAACTTTCTTTTTCTGCCCCTCTTACAACTGATCTTGCTCAAGGCAAGATTGAATTTTAGGAGAGTCATCCTCCTCCTGAAAGGTTCTCCTCCTCCAAAACCCCCACAATTTTACTCTTACATACAAGAATGGAAATAACTTCTTGTTATATTCAGAAATTCTCATCATATATTGGAGTATATTTTTCTTCTCCAAGGCTATGGAGTGGCCTTTTGATACCATGCTCATGTCAACACAGATTTCTAAATCTTTTCTTTCCAGCGCAACCATATGGATGGAAGATAGCAAAGTAAATTTTAGGAAATTGATCAACTCCTCATCAATAATTCTCAGTGCTGTACTAGCTCCTCTCAAGGTTCTCTCTTTAGAAATATATGTTGTTATTGCATATAGTTGAGATAACACTTTAGCTTCCTTCCAATCAGGGGGTCTCCCTGGTGGAATTCCTCCATGCAGAGAGACATCAAGGCATAGAGCAGGATTCATAGATGTATGGACTGAATTTTCCTTGCCTTCATTGCATAGATCCTCTTGCCTTCTTTGTGCATCAAACTTCTGAAATAGAGAGGGGTATATGCTCCTCTTCAAGTGATGCTTTCCCTCCTCTTTTCCTTCCTCTATCTTCAAGATCTCACCATTTTATGGTGATGGCACATGTTGCACCTGGATTGTGCCACATTCTCCATATGTGAGATTCTATGGAACTTCTTGCAAGAGTGCAAGAGTCCATCTCCTTGGAGCCATTTCCCCTCCTTCCTCTTCATGAGGATATAAGTGTGCCCTTGCCTTCACTGTACTGATACCCTCAGCCTTTTCTTCCTTGATCTTGCAAGACCTTTGGAAGTTCAAGTGATTCTTTCCCTTTGTAATGTTCCAAAATTTTCATGCAGATAATTGGAACATTATTTTTTTATTGTTTCATCTAGGAGGTGAATAAAATGGGGAAAAGGCCCATGAGTAGGAACAATATCCTTCATAATGTGAAAAGGATCAATGGAGCAGCTTAGTTTTGCGCCTTCCAGTGTGCAAATGGGCAATTGCATGAGGACAAGGTCAAGTTTGACCAAGTCAACAGCACTGCCTAAGAGGTGTAGCTTGCTTGGGAAGACAACGCAGTTTTGGAGGGAGAAAGATTCATTGTGGATGAAACCCTAATGTGCGGGGTCCAGGGCAAAGAGGCATTAACTTGCATAAAAGGAGGAAGAGGTAGCCATAGTGTGATATCTTTGAGCATATGATTTTAGTCTGAAGACTATTTCGCATACTTCGGCTATTCAGCAGAGTTGCACTGCTACTTAGCATGAGGGATTCCTGTTTAGGATTTCCTCTCTGTTGGTTGGATAAATCGATCTTACGGACAAGACCGATCTCCCTAGAATCAGAAGATAGTCTAGCAACAAACAGAAAATTAAATATATCTTTCTCTAGATATATCACGATTTATAAGTAAATGCTACAAAGGTGTTATGATCCTACCTTGATCCAACGCTTATTTGTAGTAATCGTCCTTCAGTCGCCCGAAAGAGTTATCTTCGAAGATCTATAATCACAAACAAAAAAACATCAAATAGCACCAACTAGCATATATTCATAAATCATATCTATTATGGTGATCAAGGAATACATAAAATAAAAAATCAATTGACAACTTATTGAGAAAAACAAACTTATTTGTATTAACTTTGAAATAGTAGAAGAACCTTACAAACTTTTCGGCCTTGATGTTGAACAGGTCTTCCTGGGGTCCGAAGCAGGAATTTCCTTTACTCTGACAATCCTTGCACTCTTCCAACCGAGATACATATAGGTATGTAATTTTTCCTCATAAAATCTCAGCTAAAGGAGTCTAAGTTCCAACAACACTTTTCCTCACAAATAATACTAAAGCTTCAACTCCTCAGTTGTCTAGTTTTTTAGTAACCCTTTGAGGCTGCCATACGCCTATTTTTATAGTGAAAAATAGGAGGTTATAGTTCCACCTATGAAGGGATAGAATCCTCCTTCAAAGGGATAAGCTCCTCACATCAAGGGGTTAGCTCCTTAAGGCATGGGATACATGAACCTGAAAAGAGCAGACTTTCCACCGCAAGATTCCTTCCAGAAGTTTCTAGAAATGACTAAAAGTGAGCTTTTTAGAGTTTAATTGCACCTTTTTAATATTTTACAAGGTTCCGCACCCTTAACATAGATAAAGTGTTTTCAAGTACGCAGGAGACATGACCATTAGGTGCAGGACTACAGGTAAGACAAAGAGAAAGTGCGATACCAGAATTTTAGAGACTTTTGAGAGCTTTTCTCTTATTTTTAAGGCTTGACATGAGGAATTGATTTTTTAATACTTGAAAAGGAGGAAATTATGAGTGATAATGAGCTCATACAGACAATGAAATGTCAAGGTGACAATTTTCAGTGCAACAGATTGCCCCCTAAAGTGCGAAGTCTGTAATAGATGAAGATAGAGTCTGTCATGTATATAGAGTGAAGTACTTTATCATTTCAAGGATCATCCTGTGGAAACCCCAGTTGGAACCTGTAAAAACATTCAATGCAAAATATATATATGTAGACATATCATCTCTAAGGTAGGCATACCCATACTCAGATCAAAACTAACTAGAAAACTGACTTAAACTATTCTAATACAGGAATGATTTTTCAATACATCAACAGTATAGACATGTGTAGACATAGTATGGACGCAACCATCTATTTATGAATATTCCAATGTATAAATGAATAAAAAAACTCCTCGCAGCGTGGATGGTAGAAACTAGATCCAGGGTCTTGATTTCTTCTTCCCGAACTAGTATGATTCTGTCCATGTGAATGAATGTGTCGAAGTCGAACATGGTAGAAACCACTTGAATACCAGTCAATAATGTGAACTGTTAAAAAGTGTGAGAGTAACCACCAGTAATGTCAATGGCCCTCAAAGTAATCAGTATAGTCAATGAAATGTGAATGAATGAGCTGAAGTCAAACATGTCACAAAATCATTTGATCGAAGGTCAATGATGCAACCTATCGTCAAAGGCGAGAAACCTTCCATTGAGGCATACCGATTTCAAGGTACTGATGATTTCTAGATCAACTTCCTAGATAATGAGTTGTCATCGATAGAAATTGATCCGTCGTAGGCAAGCCCACAACATGAAATCATAGATAAATTTTTGAAGAAATATATTGGCAAGGACTTACTCAGGGATGGTCAAAATGGAAGAAAAATATTTTGCAGATGAATGGTTTGTTTAAATTGTCATCTTGAACACATAATGAAACTGCAGATGGCTTGGTGATAATTGACCCAAAGCTAATACCCAGAAATCGGCTGAAGACTTTCAATATGGTTTTATTAACTGTTAGGAAAAGGATTTCCCAACCCAGGTGAACAAAAATGTTGTGTTCAAGAGTGGTTAATGGTTTTCTGAAAATCAAAATGTAACAAACAGGTTCATTTTTCTCCCTTTTCCCCCACCATTTCTGGCAAGTACCTCTTTATTTTTGACAAGATTGAGGAGGATAACATTTGCTTCTTTATAAGCTCATCCTTCGGATGAGTCCAACTTAGTTTAAAATTTGAACCCTGAGAAGGAGTGGTTCGTTCCTGTTTTAAAATTGAATAGGTCCTTTACTGTTAAATTTTAATGAGTCCAGTATAGGATAAACTCAGTGTTTTTCAATTTTAGGGAGTCAGAAGAAAAACTTAAGAAATAATTTTTCATAAATTTAGTCTCTCGAGCCCGAAAAAGGATAAAATAATGTGGGAGAGAACTCTATTGACCGTACTTAGTCAATGTATACCTTTTTCATAAATAGTCCATTTCAGTCCATAAAAGGGGTAAACTTATACTGAAGGGACGATCATTCATTTATTTTAACGAGTTCGAATAATCAAGTGCTCGACAATATTTTCAATTTTCGAGAGTCTAAAAAGGGCTTAAAAGAGGACTCCAAGGTTTCACTTTTTCGTAAGTTTTAACGAGTTCAAAAAAGGGATAAAAATGTACTCATAAGTTTCTCTTTTTCGTAAGTTTTAACAAGTTCAAAAAAGTGATAAAAATTGTACTCATAAGGCCGACCTTCAATTTAATTTATGAGCAAGAAAAGACGAAAAGAACTTGGCATTTTCATGTGTTTTACGAGAATGAAATATAGCAAAATAATCTCGATATTTTCATGAGTTTAACGAGTCTTGAAAATAATAACTGAAATGGACTCAAGATAGGTTTCATTTTTACAAAAGCTTGAAACAGAGAAAAACTATGCTTCAGATAGGTTTTAATGCCCCCTAAGTATAATCTATTAGAGCACATGCCCCCCCACCTTCATTTCATTCAACTAAATAGACTACTGGTAATTAATAGCTGGATGGAATGAAGGTTCATTTACGAGATCATATGAAAGACCCGACCTAAACTTGTAAGAAAATTATGCAAAAGTTCAAATAACTAACCTAAATATATGACTTAACATTTACGAGATCTAGTCAAAGACTCGACTCAATTAGGGGAGGATTTGTTTCATTTTTTAATGATCTTGACATAGGAAAAGAACTATTCTCATGGCAACGTGTTTCATTTTTTAACGAGGTTGACACAGTAACAGGAACTATCCTCAACTACATGTTTCATTTTTTAACAAGGTTGACACAGTAAAAGAACTGTCCTCAAATCTATTCTCTACAATCTACCTATATAACCTACTGATTCATTTTTTAATGAGGTTGACACAGGAAAATAACTGCCCTCATGGCCCACTGATTCATTTTTTAATGAGGTTGACATAGTAAAAGGAACTGTCCTGGCAGGTGACTTTGTCATGGCTTCCAACTAGAAGAAAGACATGTCAAGGGACACTCCACGAGCATGGATTCAAAAAAGTCTTCATCAGATGGAAGAACAATTCTCTGGAAGGAACACATGTCAACGGACTCAAAAGGGATAAGAATGTCGCGTTCAAATAATCCCACAGAGTTTTCCATGTCAATTACCAGATCTAAGTCAAAGGAAGACGAGAAAATAGTGACAGGCTCGCTTGCATCTGTAACTGAAAACATGGGACTGGTTGCGACATAATTAACCCGTGGTGGGGTAGATACCACTTTAGAATAAGGAACATTTAGGGGTGTCGGATTATTGGTAGTCGAATCAAGACTCGCGAATGAAAGTTGGTCAACGGTCACAATGTTTCCATTGTGAGGGAAGGACATCATGCGAAAGAGTGTCGATACGACAGCTTTCATTGCATAGACATAGTCTCACCCAAGGAGTATATTGAAATCCAAGGGGCCTCGAACTACCATAAGATCAATACAGACAGTTTTACCTTCCAAAGTAATAGAAAAATTAGGAAGGATCCCTAAAGTTTCACTAATGGTTCAGTTAAAAGCTTTCAGATTCTACGTAACAGGCACAAGATGAGGGGAACCCAAATATTTCCAAGTAGTTGAGGATAAAATACTAACAGAAGCACCTTAATTTGCATGTGTGCGGCATATGCTCCTACCACCAGCCTTCACAATGATTTGGAAAGGGACGGAGGAAGGAAGACGAGGTTTTGTCAGTATATTCTAATCAAAGGAAAAGACCTCAGTACTTGGAGTGGGCTTTGTAGAAACAGGTGAAATGCCCCCTGGCATAGAAGAATCTGATGTAACAAGAAGAACCTGAGCAGTATGAAGTTCACTCTCTATAGGGAGAGTGGGATAGACTGAATGTGAAATCGAATCGGCCACTTGATCAACTAATGGATCATCAACCTGAGTGATATGAGTTTCACTCTCCAATGGAAGAGTGGGACTGACTGTAATTTGAATTAGATCAATCACTCCTTCAGTTGAAGGTAGGTTGGGAGAAAGTTGATGGTAACCAATTGGAAGTTCTTGCTGTGGAACAGTAAGGTTTTCCAACAATTTTGAGGCTTCATCCATGTGAGGGAAAATGTGAGTTTGATGACTCCCTTTGCATAAATTACAAGGAAACCTAACTTTACCCTTTTTCCCAGGAACCTGACTATCACTGGTTGATGGATCAACGGTAAGTTGACAAGATTTTTCTGACCATACTTCCAAGACCTTTGGAATACCGGGACAATTGATAAGGAAGTGGTCACCCTTACAAAGCCTGCAAGGGTATTTGGGTTTACAATGCATGTTGGAGGTTTCCTCAACACTACTAACACTTGCAGCCATGGTTGGTTGGTTGACTTATTTCTTATCTTGCTTCTTCTTCTTCTTCTTCTTCCCTTTCTTCTTCTTCTTAGTCACCTGGTTACTAGCATCAAGGCTTTTACCAAGCGAAGAGGAAGAAAGGGAGGAAGACATATTGGGAGAAGAAGGTAAAGGGTCAACAGAAGCTTGGTGATGTTGAGATGGTGAACTCTATTGAGGTGAAGCATTCGGTTGAGGTGGAAAAAATGGAGTATTCAGGGCCAAAGAAGTTGAAAATAACCATATTGGTAAACCTATTGTAAATCCAGGTAATGACAATGTAGCCATATAAGGAGGACCAACATTTCCAAAGCAAGGAAAAGTACTAGGATTCTCGTTAAGAGGGGTTCCTTGATTGGTAAATTCTGGAACAGTTGCCATTATATTCAACTTTAGTGAATTTTATTAACTAAAATTAACAATTAACAATTCACACCTAATAATTAAAATTCACAATTCAAACCTATGGTCTCTAAAAGTAAAAACAAAAAAATGAACACGCGCTATCAAATATAGGAGTCAAACCACACACAAATAGTAGATTTCTGCACTAAAAACACTAGTTGGTGATGAAATCCAGCATCGTAGATTTTTAATGTAGAAATGGCAGCTGGAATAGTTACCCTGATGACCTGCTTAATGAAACAGACCAGTGCAAGTTTCTCCACTATGCCATCTCGAGTGAAGATAACCCTTCGGAGAGTTCAAGTGAGTCTAACCGACTTCTGCTCCAGGTACAATGGGATCTTCCCTCCACCGTCACCTTGGGAAAGAATCTTATAGTTAATGGCCACTAAGGTCACCAACAGGAACAGATATAGCTGGGGGAACAGTCTACGATCCGATACACATGCAAGGGCAGAGTAACAAAGATCAATCCCCTTGAAGGCTCCTTGACATAATCCAAGGTTTATCGACAAGTGACCCCAGGCTCCTCGACAATGGTCAATCCGAGGTTTACCATTGTTAATACGTGTATATCTGCTATTGTTCCCAATGAGGAAGGATTGATTACCTCACTGGTTTGGATATGATCTCGTGCTTGACTCCTTTAGGAGGAGCTTCGCAGAGCATACATGCAACAATTGGAATTTTTCCTACCGCAAGATCGACTACTTTTTTGTTTTACTGTCTTGGAGAGTAAACTAAAACCTATTCCAAGACACTAGCTTAAGCTAGATTGGTGGAAAGAACCTTAAAAATGTAAAAATTACTAGATGAATTTTAATTAAGTGCTGTGTTATTTGGGCTGTTATTACTCAAAGGGTAAATGGATACGAAACCAATGGTGTTATGTCCTGACCCAAAACAAAATGAAATCGAATATGATAATGTAATATTTTCAATTCGATGAATCCTAACTAAAGTAAGGAAAGAGTTTCCATTCACTTCCAACAATGCAAAAATTGATCAATAAGAGAAAATATAACAAAGTCTCTAATGCACTAACTTCATAAAACTAATGCTAATCAATTCCAACAATTTTTTTGTGTTTTTAAAAAAAGCATAAAAACATGTAAATTAAAATCAAAGAAAACTGATCTAAATCTAAGATTAATTTTTCAAAATGTAAACTATGCAATTGTAATCTATGCACAATTCACTTGAAAACTATGCAAATGTAATCTATGCACATTTTTAATTCATATTCTGAAAATGAGAATTCTAATTATGTAAATGTGATCTATGCAAAAGAATTCTCAAACATAAGATGATTCTAATGTAATATAAGAACCAAACAAGTGTAAGTAAAGAAAATTGGGTGAGAGTTCCAAAGATCAAAAAATAAAAACACTCAAAAGCGATTAACACTCATACACAATTAAGCCCCCCCGGCGAATGAGGGGAATTTTTTTTTGTAAAAACAAAAGCAAAAAGATACAAAATTGTGAAAATACAGAGACAAACCTGCAAGTAATGATCAAAAGAAATCAAATTAATAATTTCTCAAAAAAGAGACTCAAAACACCCAATTAACTTAACAGAGATTGATGAGATAAAAAAATTTCCAAAAGAAACTCATAAACAAGGGTTTTTGACAGAAAAATACAGATCTAGGTAGACACTAAGAGTCCTAAATCAAATCTAAACATAAACTGGAAGAAGAAATATAAAGCTTTTAAAAAATTTGACAGGGTCCGTAGGCTCTGTTAGGACCCTGTAATGTACCTTTTTGTTTATACACTTTGCTATCATTCCATCCTTTTCCAGTTCATATTTAAAGCCTATATCATCACTTTAATCTATTCTTCCAAAGGTAGATAACGTTTCTTCTCTTTACTATATGTTTAACTTGTTTTACATGTAATTTTACATTACTTTCATGCTTAGCCATTAATCAGAAATATATAGTTGCTAAAACAGTTTGAAGACTGCAGTTAATTCATCGTTGCTGTCTGAAGACCGCGTTGCTGAAAAAGTCCAACAGTACGCAAATCCCATTGCTGAAATAATCCGTGATTTGCGATGCTAAAATAGTATTTCAGGCACAACAGCGACAAGAAAGGATAATTAAGGGAGTTGTTACACTGGCTGCAACAATTGCACCTTGAAGCTAGCACCATCATAACCATTGTAACAACATCTTTGCTATGGAAAAACAGAATATCCTATTCCAGCATAGCAGATCAGATCAGGTTAATAATAGGATTTGTATGATGTAATCAAATGTGTAATATATGTCTCCTCTTTAAATAGAAGAGACATCAACATTAGAGGGGGATTATGGAAGGTTTAGCAAGAAAAGGAATTACAGAGAGGGAACGTGAATCATTATGTAATATGTTACATTCGACAGATGAATAAAAGAATGTTCTGAGCATTTCTTCTTAATTCCTTTTTCTGGGGAATCTTGTGAGAAGGAAAGGGCCCACCTTCCTCACAAGATTCACCCATTAATTTCCATAGTTTTTTCATCATTATTTTCATTTACGCCTTGTTAAAACACTGTTTTGCTGAAATCATTTATGCATTCTTGGAACTCTGTTATCTATTACTGAAACTCTGTTTCCGTTGATTGTCACATTGTTTTCATATAATTCATTCCCAGGTAATCGTTGACTATTTTAAAATGGTAATATTGTTTACAGAATGAGTCTTGAGAGCGTGGTTGTCAGAAACATGTGTTGAAGATTCCTAATTGGGGAATAGGGTCTTGTTCTTTGTTATAGCATAATTGGTCTTTTCTCCTGCAGATTGGTTTCCTTTCCTAGATTTTTATTTTCTTAATGTAATCCAAGATTCTTCTAATAATTGTCTGCAATAGAAAGATTGCTTTTTCTGTAACTCAAAGTAGAACTTCAGTTTGTTTGAAGCAAGGTGTGATTAGTGTAATTTTTGCTACAACTTTTCATTGCTTTTGAGATTGAGCATATACAATGTGTGATTTCCTTTGAAATAAACAGACTTCCCTGGGTTGAAAATTTATGTAGCACTTGATTGTTTAGATTAATAAGAAATTAAAGTGACGAACATTTTGGCGCCATTGCTGGGGAAGGCAATTATAAGTTTCAAAAGAATTGATGTTCTTCTTTCAGATGTGTAGATTGCATGAGAGGACGCGAAGCCCACAAGAAAAATAACCCTACAGGTGGCAAGGGCAAAGGAAGGGGAGGAAGAAAGACCTTTATTGATGAGATCATATCAAAAGCTGAATCTTCTTAGAGGCTAATCTCTCGAAGGCCAAAGCCTCAAAATTCCCCTCACTCGAACTACGAAACAAAAGAAATTGTGAGCCCTGGAAACGTTGAAGAGCCAGCAGAAAAAATTGAGGAGCCAGCATAAATCATTGAAGAACCAGCAGAAAACATTCAAGAGCCATCAGAAAATGTTGAAGAGCCAATAGAAAACATTGAGGATCGAGCAAGTGCAGTAGGAGAACAAGCAATGGGAGGGAACAATGACGAATTCTTCGGTGGAGGACCAGTAGATCCTGAAGGAGAGGGAAGAGATGAGAATTCTCTCTCTACCTTGGGGTTTCCTATTGGTGATCTCCCTAGGGGAGCAACTCCCATGAATAATATCCCACTTTCAGCTTTACCTAACATTCATGGTTTATCTTCTGAGGATCCTGATGAATTTCTTTTCAAGTTTGATATATTATGCAAAAGTTACAATTACATTAGTAATGCCCAAAAATTGAAGCTATTTCCAGCAACATTAAAAGGAAATGCATTAAGGTGGTTCATGAGTCTTGGAGGCCATGTAATCACAACATGGGAACAGATAAAACATAAGTTTCTACTTAAATATCAAGACTACTGCCGGACAAGAGAAAAAAGAGAGGAACTATTTAAGATGGTACAAAAGGAGGACAATAATCTGGAGGACTTTGTGGAAAGACTACAATATAATTTGCAGAGATCCAATCATCCTGATGTAAGTAAAGATATTCTTAAAACAATATTATTAAAAGGAGTAAGGGATGACTGTCTAGATATGCTAAATATGCTTGGTAAAGGGGACATATCTAAAGAATCATATGATGAAATTGTTAACCTATGCAAAAGATGTTCAAGAGGAGCTGCAAGGAACAGGTCAAACAGCAGGGATACCACATATTCAAGAGTTCAAAAATCAACCAGTGGAGGAGAAATAAGAGCTAAAATAGGTAATTTACTTGAGGAATTCAAAACTGAAATGTTAATTTATTTTTCTTCACAGATTGACACCTTGCAGGTTAAGAAGAAACAAGCCGAATCAGAAGCAGCCTTGGCTATCTTTTGTTCCAAATGCAGAGATAAACACCCACTAAGGGAATGCCCATTGGACAAGGTGCCAATTTTCACCCTTTGTGAGAAGGATCATGAAACACAACAATGCCCTTCTTTACCAGGAATAAAACCAGCATTGCAACCAACCGAAGAAGAAGCTAAAGCAGTTTATCTGCTGACACAGAGAAGGCAATGGCAACCACGAGGACAAGGTATGAACTCTAGTATGCCATTTACATCTTCTAATCGTTGAAACAATTATCCTTCTTTTAGTCAAGCAAATTACCCTCCTTTCAACCAAATGCAATACTCGCCCTTCAATCAAATGAATTAGCTACCCATGCAACAAACAAACCCTCCCTTTGTAGATCCTTCAATGTGGAATCCTTGGCCCCCACAACAACAATCTTACTTTAACCAATGGAATCCGAATTGGAGGGGTCAACAACTCCCGTTTCCAAATCAATTTCCTCAACTTCAGCAACCACTTCCTCTACCATTAGGTGCTCCACCAAATAATCAAATGATGAGACCCTAGCTACCTGTACAACCAAATCCTAACCCCAATAATAAAGCTGTGCAAGTTATTGATATTCAGAACCAGCCTATACTTCTTGTTTTCCCTGCACAATGTAATGACATTCATTTACGATATGGGAAAATATTTGAACCCATTATTGATGACGTTACCTCTTCTAATTCTGATAAAGAAGAAACTAAAAAACATAACTCACATGAAGAGGTACCACCACCCTCTAATAAGGGTGCTGAAACAGCAGAACCACCATTCCTTGAGCGTTTAGTTTTAACTAAAACACCTAAGCCACCTGCTTTTAATCTTCTTGGGGAATTACAAAATCTGTATGTTAAAATTCCACTTTTACAAGCACTAAGAGATGTACCAATTTATGCCAGAATGATGAGAGATATTTGTATCAAGAAACCCGGTAGGAAAGCTAAATATCCCCTTATAGTCCATGTTATGGGTGATCTATCTGCATTAATGTCCGGTAAAGCTCCTCCAGTTAAATATGGTGACCCCGGCCATCCTACTGTGACAGTCCAAATCGGTAAAACAATAATCCCTCAAGTTCTGGTAGATTTAGGTGCTGCTATAAACATTATGACTCTTGAAACTTCACAACTGTTACAGCTGAGAAACGTAATAAGAGATACACCAGTCGTTCTAGAGTTAGCTGACCATTCTACAATCAAACTGGAAGGAGTTATTGAAGACCTAGTTATCTCAGTTGAATCCTGGAATTACCCAGCTGACTTTGTGGTGTTACAGACTAAAACAAAGTTGGGGGGGCATCCTCTAATTCTGGGAAGGCCCCGGTTAGCTACAGCCGATGCCTTTATCAGTTGCAGATCTGGTTCAATGACAATTTCCAATGGATATGAAACTAAGCAGCTTACTCTCTACCCTCACGCTACACCCATGATTAATAATGATAATTCTATATGGATGGATTATGATGATCATGCTATTCAACCTATTTTGACTATCGGACAAGCTTTAAGTCTTAAAGATACCACTGAGGACGAGGTAATTAATAATTTTATTTGTGAACCCTCCTTTGTGATTCCATAAACACATAATCAGTTGGCTGCACTTTTGAAATCAGATACCCAGGAAAAGCTTAAAGCTGAGGATCTTCCTCAAACATCAACCACCATCTCTTCTAAAAGCATAATAGTAGAAATTGAACCTGGAAAAACACTGAACATAAACCCCAACTTGACAGTTGCTGAAACACAACAATTAATGAAGTTACTTCTTGAAAATAAGGAAGCATTCGCATGAGACTATACAAATATGAAGGGAATCTGCCCTGAATTATGTACTCATCGCATCTATATCAAGGAAGGTTGTCGACCTGTCTGTCAACCCCAACGACGAATGAACCCTAATTTAAGAGAAATTGTCAAAGGGGAGCTTCAAAAATTGCTTAATGCAGGGTTTATATATCTTATATCTGACAATGAATGGGTTTCCCCATTGGTAATAGTTCCTAAGAAAAACGGGAAATGGAGAGTGTGTGTAGATTATAGAGCCTTAAATAAAGCCACTCAAAAGGTTCAATTTCCTTTACCATTCATTGATCAAGTGTTGGATAGTTTTTCAGGGAAGAAATTCTTCTCCTTTTTAGATGGGTTTAGTGGGTATAATCAAATCAGAATTGCACCCCAAGACCAAGATAAGACCACTTTTACCAGCCCTTGGGGAAATTTTGCCTATAGAGTTCTCCCATTTGGACTATGTAATGCACCAACAACATTTCAAAGAGCAGTTATAGGAATATTTTTTGATATGCTCAATGACTCTATGGAAATATTTATGGATGACTTTACCCCTTATGGTGTGTCTTTTGAAGATGCATTACAAAATCTTGAGAAAGTACTTAAACGATGTATACATGCTCACCTCTCCTTAAGCACTGAAAAATGTCATATGATGATGAGTGAAGGAGTAGTGCTTGGAAATTTTATTTCATCTCAAGGAATTCAGATGGATCCATCCAAAATACAAGTCATTCAGAACCTTCCTATTCCTAAAACACAAACAGATGTGAGAAGTTTCTTAGGACATGCAGGATATTACAGGAGATTTATTAATTTTTTTTCCAAAATAGCTTCTCCTTTGTTTGTGTTACTTATGAAAAATGCTAAATTCAAGTGGACTAATCTTTGCCAGGAAGCATTTGTTGAATTCAAGCATCAGTTATCTACAACTCCTATTTTAAGGGGACCTGATTAGGCACTTCCCTTTCATATATCCTCTGATGCTTCAGATACTACAATTGGAAATGTCTTGGGATAAGAGGAAAACCATCTTCCTTATGCTATCTACTTCATTACTAAGAATATGACTCCTGTTGAGCTTAATTACACAGTTACCGAAAAGGAATTTTTAGCAGTCATTTATGCTATTAATAAATTTCGACATTACATTACTGGTTACTCTACTTTTGTGCATACTGGCCACTCGACTATTAAGTATTTAATGAAAAAATCTGTCACAAATGCTCGAGTCACCAGATGGTTATTGTTATTACAAGAATTTAATATTACAATTGTAGATCGACCAGGAAAAGAAAATGTAGTTGCTGATTTCCTTTCTCGGTTAAAAGCTGATGATAATACTCCAGTGGATGATTCCTTTCCTGATGAATATTTATTTGCAGTATCTGCTCACTCATCGTGGTATGCAGACATTGCCATTTATCTGGTTGCAGGGAAGTTACCATCACACCTATCCCATTGAGAGAAAAGAAAAATCATTCAACAAAGTGCTCGATATAGCTGGATAAGTGGGTGTCTTTTCTACACAGGACTTGATCATGAAATCCGAAGATGCATTAGAGAAGATGAGGTTTATGATGTACTAAAAGCTTGTCATGATGGCCCTTGTGGAGGGAATTTTGCTGATAAGAGAATGACACATAAAATTCTTAGGATGGGTTATTATTGGCCCTCACTCTTTAAAGTTGCAAAGAAATACGTCCGGGCCTGTGATAGCTATCAGAGAATGGGTCAACCTAATCATAGAGATGAAATGCCATTAAAACCCGAGGTAATACTTGAACCATTTGAAAAATCAGCCTTAGACTTTGTAGGACCCATTAATCCTCCATCCAACCAAAGAGTTTATATATTGGTATACACATATTATATGACTAAATGGTTGGAGGCTAAAGCACTCCTTAGAGCTAATGAAGAAGTTGTCCTAGCTTTCCTATTTGAAGAGATCTTTGTTAGATTTGGAGTGCCTAGAGAGCTAGTTACAGATCGTGGACCTCCTTTCACTTATCATGGCTTTAAATACTCCCTTCAGAAATATCATATTCATCATATAATGACTACACCATACCACCCCCATACCAATGGGAAGGTGGAAAGTACAAAAAAAGTAATAGAAGCCATTCTAACAAAAATAGTGAAGGAAAACAGGAATGATTGGTCTCAAAGGCTCCCTGAAGCTCTATGGGATTACAGAACTAACTCGAGAAATACTACAGGATTTCCCCCCTATGAATTGGTTTATGGTAAAATTTTTGTTTTTCCTGTGGAATTTGAAATTAAAATGTTAAGGACTGCTTTAGCTTTTAACCTTGATTTGAATGATGCATAGATAGCCAGGTTGCAGCAGCTTCATGAATTGGATGAAAAAATATTAGATGCCATTCATCAAACAACTATGATCCAACAACAGAGAACAAAATGGCATGATAAAATCATCAAACATAAGCAATTCCAAAAAGGTAATTGGGCTTTATTGTATGATTCTCAGTTTGAAAACTTTCAAGGGAAGCTACGTACAAGATGGCTAGGACCATACGAAATAGATACTATTTTTCCTAATGGAACAATAAGGCTCTTAAAAATTGATGACTCTAAAACACCATTATTAGTAAATGGTCATCGGTTCCATCTATACCAACGCCCCATTTCCAAAGAAGATTTTAAGGCTACTTGCATGGTAGATTCACATTTTCTCTTTTTGGGGGAGTCTCCTGCCCCTCATTGCATTTAATTTTTCTGAATTGTATTTTTAGCATTATAATTAGATTTCTTAACTAATAATCCCTATCAAGGGTTGGCATGTTACAATTGGCTATGTTGCAGATTCCCGATTCAGGAAAGGCTTACTAAGGTAGGACAACCTCACTACAAGCAGATCCAAGCTTCATTTTCTGAAGCACTGCTCCTCTTACTTCAACCCATTCATAGTTTATTCCCCATCTTCTAGTTTCCTTTCAGCATTCCATCATTCATTCCCCCTCATTTCTTTTCCCCTTTCATATTTTACCCCTTTCAAGTCATTCTTCCCCATTTTTCCTATTTCTAAAACAACACTCTTCAGAAAAACTTTCCCCATTTTTTCCCATTGCTGAAACACCACTTTTCAGCAATACTTCACCCACTTTTCCCGTAAATGAAACACCATTTTTCTTCAAAGACATGACCATGCAGTATTTCACGTCATGAAACCATCCTCTTCAGTTCTTTCATTCTCACTTCTCTTATTTCTCATACTAATACTGTCCTTTCACTGCCTTCTCCTATGATTAAACAGACCTCTAATATAATCTCCTTCATGTTTCAAAAAGCTTCCAAAGTTCTTCCATAACTATTGTTGATCCATTATGAGCAAGCACTATATTTTTCAAAGTACCAATTAAAGGTAAACATGAGGTATGTAAATTTTATATGTAAGTACAATTAAACTATGGTTAAAAGAGAAGATTTCGTTTATTATTACCACAATCCCCACACACCTAAAGTTATCATTTTAGCCATATTTGATGGGAATATCGAAACTCTACACCATCATTTCACAACAAGTCGATTACCATCATTTTTCTTACTTATTACCTTGTCTCTTCACCATCATTCCATGTTATCATTCATAAAACATAGTTTGTTCAAGTGCAGTAACTTGGCTCTTTGACTGTGCATTTTACCAAAGTTGATTAGCTATGGGAGGACCTGCTATTTGACATGAACCTGCCACGATAACCCTGCTCAAATTATACCCAGAGGTATACCAGATTTTTCAGTAGGCAGGATGGGTAGGATACTTTTAGAGGCTTCAAGAATTTGATCCACAACAGGTTCTTGAATTTGCACAAAATCTTCAGGAAGATCATTCTATAGTTCAAGGAGTTCGGATTCCAATATCAGAGGGTGACATAGCATAGGTTTCGGGCTTCCCTGTCACTGGCATTCGATGGTTCATCTGGAAACATATCATTCTTAATGCACAACAGGATTTTCTCATGCCAGGAGAACAAGTTGAGCCTAAAGGCCAGGGTTTCCAACTCAACTTGTTGCTGCCTCCTTGGCCGAAAGTTGCAGAGTTTTTTAAACATTACCTCACCCGTGAAGGCCGCTACCAGATAGTTTTCCAGCATGATTTCGTCTTGTTAAATCATTTACGACATGATAGACTATTGAATATTCCCTATTATTTACTTGGATGTCTTAGAAATATGTCTTATTATTGTAGACGGGTAAAATTCCCTCTCCTTTCCCTCACCCATAACCATCTTGTCCAGCTACTAATCTAAAAAGGTTTTGCTCAAAAAAACCTTCCCTTAAATAATCCACCCATAAACCCTCAACAAGCTGCTGAAAATCGTTAGGAAATTGATGAAAATTCCTAAGAACAGCAACCACAGAACACCCCTGACCCTCCAGATATTCCACCCACAGAACCAACTGATCCAATTAACTCTCCTACCATACCAATTCCATCCCATAATTTAGCAGAATCATCTGATCCTACTGTTAATATCTCTAGTGATGATTCTCAATCAGATAACCCCTCCTCCTCTACTCGCAAAAGAAAAAGGAAAACCATGACTGCCTTTCTATCAAAAAGACGAATGAAGGCCTCAACCAAAGAAACTAATATTTCTGATAGCCCTTACCCTCAAGAAAAATCCACTCATAAAAGAAAGAGAACCACTACTTTTCCTGCCTTTTTACCTAGAAGGCAAACGAGGGCGTCAACTGAAGCAACCACCATTGCCACTACCCTAGACTATCCACCCATTCTTTTAAGAGCCCATACACCACCACAACCCCAAATCCTGGAATCTTTACCTGTCACTCCCAAGGGCACTGAAACACAAGAACCAGTTGCTGACGAACAAGAACTAGATGCCCAGGATGTTGCACATTGCGTAGATATTACACAAGAACTAGCTACTCATTCAGTAACTGCTACAAAAGAACCAGTCACCGAGATTGTGACTGTTACACAAATCCCAGTCACCCTGGCTTCCCGCTTACAAGAAAATGAGCTTTTAAAATAAGAACTGGAAGCCTAAAAGCAAGAATTGGTAATGGCAAGGGAAGCCTATGACAAGGAGCTTAATTTGTATACCTTAGATCACGCAACATCCATGGTAGATAAAAACAAATAAAATGATCAGTATAAAGAATACATGTGCAGCCAATGTGGGAATATTTATCATCAGGTGGGATATAAAGTAGTTCAAGTCCCAATGTCGGGAGCATCTACAACTTCTGCAGTCAAAGAGGAATGCCCTACAGTTACACAAGAATCAATAGGGCCTTCAAAAATTCTAGAAAAAGAACCTAATTTACAAGTACCCTACCCTACTGTAACTGTTAAATCTGAAATTTCTGTTCAGACTATACCTCAGCCTACCACTTGCAATGCTAAAACACAAATTGAACCATGCGATGAGCTGGAAATAATGAACAAGTGGAGGAAAAAGTATGCCATTTCTCAAGGAAAAATCTTGCAGGAGCATAAATTACTTTGGCAGAACCACATATACTCAAACTGGGATGCTTTGGAGCAAATGCTCCAACGATCTCGCACTCACAAGAACCAGAATAAAGAGTTAAAAAGAAAATTTCTCCTGATGTTTGATTTGGTACAGAAACTATTGGTTGCCAAAAAACCATCTTTAAATTAATCTCTTTTCCTTACAGAATACCTTGCATTCTTTCAGATAAAAGAAATCAAAGATGGAAGGCCCTATAAAGTGTTTAAATCTGAAGATTTTGTTCAAACTTTTGCAGAGGCCTCTACTAGTGATCAACATTTACTGTGTGAATTATATCCTCATAATGAAGCCATTCCTGAAAACATAAACCTTAATCTTAACCCTCTTGTTGGTGATATTCAGATTCGGGCATTTGCCTCTTTCCTTGCCAACCAGATTACGTGGAAGACTAATTTTCTAGTAGCCAGGCATAATGAAGATAACTGTCTCCTCTGGATACGGCCAAAACCACAGAACCTTGCCACCTTTGTTGCAGATTATTATCAATTTCTGCAAAAACCAGGAATGACTCAACATATGCGATAACTACAGGCAACAGAACTCCAGGACTGTCAACACTTTATTAAGGCCAAAGAAACTGCTTCCTTAAGAGAAAATAACATGTTTTTGCAATGATCTTCTAGGGAAAAACAGGAGTATAATCCTTTCAGTCCTACTAATCTTGAAACAAAAATCTCCAGGGTACCAGACTACATCAAGTGTGTTCAACAATGTGCTGAAAAACGGATAGGGTATCACTTTCATTTTCCTATTTTTTGGATGCAAACAGAGGAATATCATGCTCATCATAGGTTGGCCAAAATTGATGAAGAATCAGCTTGGGAAAATCTAAAAAATGTGCAAGGGTTCAGAGCTTCAACAGACAATACCTTCTATAGCTACTGCATAAGTAACTTACATGGCAAGAGCCAGTATCCATATCCTGATTTAGATTGAGGTTGCCTAAGGACATGCAACCTTTTTAGTTGGGGGGGGATGTTAGGACCCTGTAATGTACCTTTTTGTTCATACACTTTTCTATCATTCCATCCTTTTCCAGTTCATATTTAAAGCCTATATCATCGCTTTAATCTATTCTTCGAAAGGTATATAACGTTTCTTCTTTTTACTATATGTTTAACTTGTTTTACATGTAATTTTACATTACTTTCATACTTAGCCATTAATCGGAAATATATAGTTGTTAAAATAGTTTGAAGACTGCAGTTAATTTATCGTTGCTATCTAAAGACCGCGTTGCTGAAACAGTCCAACAGTACGCAAATCTCGTTGTTGAAACAGTCACTGATTTGCGATGCTAAAACAATATTTTAGGCACGGCAGCAACAAGAAAGGATAATTAAGGGAGCTGTTACACTAGCTGCAACAACTGCACCTCGAAGCTAGCACCATCATAACCATTGTAACAACATCTTTGCTATGGAATAACAGAATATCCTATTCCGGCATAGAAGATCAGATCAGGTTAAGAATAGGATTTTTATGATGTAATCAAATGTGTAATAGATGTCTCCTCTTTAAATAGAAGAGACATCAGCATTAGAGGGGTATTACGGAAGGTTTAGCAAGAAAGGAATTACAGAAAGGGAACGTGAATCATTATGTAATATGTTACATTTGACAGATGAATAAAAGACTGTTCTAAGCATTTCTTATTAATTCCTTTTTCTGGGGAATCTTGTGAGAAGGAAAGGGCCACCTTCCTCACAATATTCACCCGTTAATTTACGTAGTGTGTTAATCGTTATTTACATTTACGCCTTGTTAAAACTCTATTTTGCTGAAATCATTTATGAATTATTGGAACTCTGTTATCTATTGCTGAAACTATATTTCCATTAATTGTTGCATTGTCTTCATATAATTCATTCCTAGGTAATTGTTGATTATTTCAAATTGGTAATATTTTTTACAGATTGAGTTTGTGAAAGCGTGGTAGTCAGAAACAGGTGTTGAAGATTTTTACTTGGGGAATAGGGTCTTGTTCTCTGTTATAGCATAATTGGTCATTTCCTTTGCATATTGGTTTCTTTTCCTAGATTGTTGTTTTCTTAATGTAATCTAGGATTCTTTTGATAATTTTCTACAATAGAAATATTTCTTTTGTTGTAACTCAAAGTAGAACTTTAGTTCATTTGAAGCAAGGTGTGATTAGTGTAATTTTTACTACAACATTTCATTGCTTTTGAGATTGAGCATATACAGTGTGTGATTTCCTTTGAAATAAACAGACTTCCCTAGGTTGAAAATTTATGTAGCACTTGATTGTTTAAATTAATAAGCAATTAAAGTGACCAACAGGCTCCAGAGCAAACAGGTGCGGTCTCGCACTGGTTACTTAAGGAAAGTGCGAAGATGCCCGCACTGTGTGTGAAGACAAAGTGCGGTCCCCAAAAAAGTTCAAGAAAAACACAAAAGACTTCAAAACTTTTCAAAGAAAAGTAAACCTAAGCTACCCAAGCCAGTATACATCAATCAAAAACTAGAAAAAATCATTTTCTCAAGTCAAAACAAAGGAGAACAAAAAATCAAAAACCTTTCCCCTGTGGAGTCGCCAATTTGTTGGTTGGATAAACCGATCTTGCAGATAAGACTGATCTCCCTAGTATCAGAAGATAGTCTAGCAAAAAACATACAATTAAAACTATCTTTCTCTAGATATATCACGATTTATAAGTAAATGCTACAAAGGTATTACGATCCTACCTTGATCCAATGCTTGTTTGTAGTAGTCGTCCTTCAGTCGCTCGAAAGAGTTATCTTCGAAGATCTACAATCACAAACAAAAAAACATCAAATAGCACTAGCATAGCATATATTCAGAAATCATATCTATTATGGTGATCAAGGAATCCATAATATAAACAATCAATTGACAGCTTATTGATAAAAACAAACTTATTTGTATTAAGTTTGAAATAGTAGAAGAACCTTACAACCTTTTCAGCCTTGATGTTGAACAGGACTTCCTGGGGTCTAAAGCAGGAATTTCCTTTACTCTAACAAGCCTTGCACTCTTCCAACTGAGATACATACAGGTATGTAATCTTTACTCATAAAATATCAGCTAAAGGAGTCTAAGTTCCAACAACACTTTTCCTCAAATAATACTAAAGCTTCAACTCCTCAATTGTATAGTTGTTTAGTAACCCTTTGAGGCTACCCTATGCCTCTTTTTATAGTGCAAAAGAGGATATTACAGTTCCACCTATGAAGGGACAGAATCCTCCTTCAAAGGGATAAGCTCCTCACATCAAGGGGTTAGCTCCTTAAGGCATGGGATACATGAACCTGAAAAGAGTGGACTTGCCACCGCAAGATTCCTTCCAGAAGTTTCTAGAAATGACTAAAAGTGAGATTTTTAGAGTTTACTTGCACCTTTTTAATCTTTTACAGGGGTCTGCACCCTTAACACAGAGAAAGTGCGGCCAGGTATGTAGGAGACATGACCATTAGGTGCGGGACCACAGGTAAGACAAAGAGAAAGTGGGATACCAGAGTTTTAGAGACTTTTTAGAGATTTTCTCTTATTTTTAAGGCTTGACATGAGGAACTGATGTTTTAAGACTTGCAAAGGAAGAAAGTATGAGTGATAATGAGCTAATACAGACAACGAAATGTCAAGGTGACAATTTTTAGTGCAACACTCTCCTTCTTGAGAGACCTCTTGAAGGACTTCACTTCATTTTCTCCACATCCTGGCTCAAGGCCAAAGCCATTATTCAATCACTGCATTATTTCTGTTGAAGCATAATGTAGCGTTGCTGGTTGTTGCAGTGGAGGGTTCCACAACACCTTCCCTTGGCTCATATATAAGAGGAGGGAGTTCCTATTCTTCCGGGAGGTTAGTGAAGGGGATTTCAGAACTCATTTTCATATCTTGGCATCAGGCCAAGCATATCCTATCATAGACAGTGCAGTCCATTATCCATACTGCGTTCTTTCAGTGCATACTTGCAGTGAGGGGTTGCACCACCATTTTGGAGGAGGATATCTTCATTGCCGGGATTAGCCTTGCACTTGATAGATGTATTGGATGAGGTTTGTTTCATATTGATAATCATCTTTAGTCATCTCCATGTATTTCTAGTATTAAGTTGCAGCTGCTGCCCAATAACTCTGGCATTTCAGCAGATTTTCCAATTTCATGTATATTGTAGTCAATCCTTCCAAGGATTCTGTATTTTGTTGTATTAGTGTTTTCAGGGGTTGAGAGCTTTCTCCCCCTCATTTATTTGAGCTGATATTGTCATATCATTCTAGTATTATTTTGTATGTTGCAGTATCTCCTATAAACTACGTTATTTTAGCCAGGGCTTTTCACATGTAGCAGTGATCTTGCATTTTCTTGTATATGTTCTCTTGAGGCTTCCATTTCCTAGCTGGAGTGATTGATTCCTCCACATATTTTATAAATCTACTGCTATATTAGGTATTTGTTGGCTATACATATCTTCATGTGTTCACAGCTATAGAATAACGTTGGCATTCCATTATATGTGCTTACATTTGTTGCAGTACCTCATCTGGCACTTTTTGAGGACATCTAGTAGTGGGAGATCTATTTAACCACTCTAGAAGGATTTATTTGGAGCCTACCTCTTGGATTTAGCACTTAGACACATTTTTCTAAGGGATCCAGGTCTTGGTTTCAATTCCTGTAGCAACCATTACTAGAAAATGCGTTTTTCAATCATGTCTTGTTAGCTGTTCCAGATTTGGAATATTACAGTGGTATCAGAGCTTCTTTCTTGGCTCAGCCTATGAGTCTAAGCCCAAGAAGATCAGAATATTGAAGAGGATGAGTTTTATTTCATCATATTTCAGATCCGTGAAGAACCTCCCCAAGGAGGATAAGCAGAGAGAAGAGAAAGAACCATGCACTTCCTATTCTCATCGAGGAGGAGACAAAGAAATAAGCAGGAAGAAGACTCCATATTTTGGAGAAGAAAAATGGGATAATCTTACCAAGCTTATTCCTAAATATGTACATATGATTCATGAAGAGTTCCAGGAGATCTGGAGGAATATGCCTGGAGAATCTCCTGGAGGGTTTGATTCTAAAGCAAGCTCTAGATTTGAGGAGTGTGAGCATGCAACTACACATCATAATACTCAGCACAGTCACATGCCCAGGATTTCTGGAAGAGAGATAGAAAGAGGATAAGAGGTTGCTAGGAGGGAAACCCTTAGTGATTTCTTAAAGGAGTATGAGTCTCAAACTAAGAAATTCAGAGATCATCTAAGTTTTTCAGAGTTTTGCAAGATGAAGGTGAATGGAAGAGAGCAGCAGGATAGATTTCATCTATCTACCTATGAAGGTTCACCTGTATGTTTAGCCAAATCTTGGGTGGAGGAGTTAGAGACCTTCTTACAGCAGAACCAAATGCTGAAGGATGAAGCTATCAAAGTTGCAGTGCTGCATTTGAGAGGTGAGGCATATGCCTGGTGGATCTTTGAATCCTTTTCTTTGAGAAATATAAACATTGCATCTTATGCTAGTTTCACTATGGAATTAGTGGAAATATTTGATAGAAGGATTCATGAAACGCATATGGTGGAGAAAAACAAGAAAAATCAAACAAAACACTTGCATGAGAACTTGCACCATACTCTACCAGAATAAATATTTTCTTCTCACATCCTTGAGCAAGAAATCATGGAGATCTCTTTTTCAAAAAGGGATCTAATCATTGAGAGGTTTCCCACTCATGTTGCAGAGATTGAGGGAAACATCACTATTCTATCTAGATTTGATCTAGCACCTAATGTAGAGGAAGGAGGAGCCCTTGCTCCAAATAGAGGGATGCTTGCATCTTTGCAAGGAAGTTCCCAGGATCTCATCTATGGAGATCAAGGCACAAATCATGTTTTACATGTGCCATTTTTGAGGAGGTGTGGAACCATGGAGACACAAAGAGGAGGTAGGGAGAAGACCCAACATCATGAGATGAGGAATACACATACCTATTAATTCTTGGAGGTTGATGTGCCTAAGAAGATGATTGGATTGTGCAGTGGAAGCATGGACAGATTTGTTCATTCATCTATTCAGTCATCTCTTGATGATGATGTCTCACTACATGGAGACATTTTTCCAAGGAGACCATTGGATCAACAGAGGAGGATGGATGCATTACATGTTGGGGCAGAAATCATGGATTTCAAGAGGGTGGAGACCTTGGTAGAGCTTGACATAGCACTGGGAGTCTGGGGTAGACTCAAGGAGAGAGGGAACATTCCCTCAACATCATTTTTACCCACTTCCATTTCAAATTATGTGCTGTGGTAGAAGCAGCAGAGGAAGGATAACACCCTTCCAAATTGCATCTTTGGCATAGATGACGTCAAAGAATTTGGTGACCATATGAGAGGTGCTCTTCATGAGAGATCATCAGCGTTGTCACTATGGAGGATAGATCCATATTGGAACTCCCAGCTGTTGGTGGAGTATTCCAAGGATATTTTTACTTGCATGATCTTGGATGGCTAGTTGCATGAGGAGGGATATTCAATCAGAGATGCGGTCATATTTTGTCATGGTAGGATCTTCTTTCCTAGAGTTTCTAAGCTTAAGGAGAAGTTGATACAAGCATCTTATGAGGATTTCCTTTTCAGTCCCACTTATTCTATGAGAGCATACCACACCATCATGGAGGGGTATTTTTGGATGGGCTTTGAGGAGGATATATATCAGCATATGAGCAGATGCATGGACCAGATGGATATGGAGGAGAGACATGACTCTTTGAGAGAGTTAGCACAACCACCTCTTTTCTCTTTGGAGATGAGAGGAGAATCACTTATGAGCCACTCCATTTGTATGAGTAGAGAGTATGGTAAGGGTGTTCATTGTTTTTTACATAAGCATTTATGTGATGTGTGTATATGTCCCTTAACCATACATGTGCAGGATGATTCTCCAAGGAGGAGCATTCTTTTTTCTAGACCACATGATCTAGATGAGGCCATAAGCATGATTTATGGCCATTCCCTAGGGAGACTTTGGGAAGAGATATATTATGGAGGAAATACTCTTTGTACACCTTACATTGTTCACTTCCTCCATACTTATGAGGAGATTGGAGCAGAAAGAAAGTGGTTGAGAGGCCACTTATTTTATTAGTCTCTATTGCAGTTGAGGGTCAAGCTGCATTGGTCGCACTTGAGGGACCATTGTCCTTCACATTTGTTGCATATGGAAGCAAGCATGATTCTCATCTTTTCTCCCTATGGCTCTATTATTTCTGTCTTTATGAGGAGCATTCTTGGGAGGAAGACACATTGGATGGATGTGTCCTTTGAGGGAGAATTCTCTACGCTTTTTGCACTACATGTTCTAAGGGGAGCATGGGAGATGGGATGGCCACTAGAGCTACTCATTTTTTTCCATATTAGGTGAGCCACATGATATATGACATACCATATGTTGATGACTTCCAACTCATCATATATGGAGATACTTCGGCCAGCTTGATTTGCAGCATTAGGGGAGAGATCTTTGGATGTCTAGTCCTCATCTTGCCACTTGAGGGAAAAATTATTGCAGCCCATGATCAGCCAACACTCTACACTTATCATAAGTGGAGATATGGACAACGTGGGGTAGGCTACATAGTCTACCATGTGAAAATTTTCATCCCACTTACTTTGCCAGAGCCAAAGGTGGATGACAGCTTTCAGGAGTTGCCTAGTTGGAAGGTGACTCATTTTGCATGGATCATATCTTGGAGATGGAGGATCCATATGGGAAAGATAGTCCTCAACTTGTTTTAGATCCCATTCTTCAAGAGGACCTCTAGACATCACTTTTCTATCCTCTTGAGTATTTCACCTTTACATGATGATGGCTTGATAGCTCACTTACATGTTGAGGAGGGGAAATGTGGAGGTTTGATTGATTAGATAGCATCACTTTCCTTGGAGGAGATCATCATACACAGATGATATAGGGAGAGGAGGAGAAACGAATTCAGTCTATCCTTGCACTTGCTTGAGGACAAGAAATCTTTGAGAGGGGAGGACTGTAATGTTCCAAAATTTTCATGTAGATAATTGGAACATTAATTTTTTCTTATTTCATCTAGGAGGTGAATAAAATGGGTAAAAGGCCCATGAGTAGGAATAATATCCTTCATAATGTGAAAAGGATCAATGGAGAAGCTTAATTTTGCACCTTCCAGTGTGAAAAGGGGCAATTGCATGAGGACAAGGTCAAGTTTGACCAAGTCAACAGCGCTGCCTAAGAGGTGTAGCTTGCTTGGGAAGAGAACACAGTTTTGGAGGGAGAAAAATTCCTTGTGGATGAAACCCTAATGTGTGGGGTCCAGGACAAAGAGGCATTCACTTTCATAAAAGGAGGAAGAGGCAACCATAGTGAGATATATTTGAGCATATGATTTTAGTCTGAAGACTATTTTTCATACTTCGGTTGTTCAGCAGAGTTGCAGTGCTGCTTAGCACGAGGGATTCCTGTTTAGGGTTTCCTCTACTTCTTGAGAGGCCTCTTGAAGGAATCCACTTCATTTTATCCACATATTGGCTCAATGCCAAAGCCATTATTCACTCACTGCATTATTTCTGCTGAAGTATAATGTAGTGTTGCTGGGTGTTGCAGTGGAGGGTTCCACAACACCTTCCCTTGGCTCATCTTTTAGAGGAGGGAGTTCCTATTCCTTCATGAGGGTATTGAAGGGGATTTTAGAGATGATTTTAATATCTTGGCATTAGGCCAAGCATCTCCTATCATAGAAATCACAGTCCATTCTCCAGACTGCACTATTTCAGTGCATACTTGCAGTGAGGGGTTGCACCATCATTTTGGAGGAGGAGATCTTCAGTGCTGGGATCAGCCTTGCACTTAATAGATATATTGGAGGAGTTTTGTTTTAGATTGAGCGTCATCTTCAGCCATATCCATGTATTTATATTATTGAGTTGCAGCTGCTGCCCAGCAACTCTGACATTTATGAAGATTTGCCAATTTCATGTATATTGTAGTCAATCCTTCTAAGGATTGTGTATTTTGTTGTATTAGTGTTTTCAAGGGTTGAGAGCTTTCTCCCCCTAATTTATTTGAGATGATATTGTCATATCATTCTAGTATCATTTTGTATGTTGCTGTATCTCCTAAAAACTACGTTATTTTAGCCAGGGCTTTTCACATGTAACAATGCTCTTGCATTTTCTTGTATATGTTCTCTTCAGGATTCCATTGCCTAGCTGGAGTGATTGATTCCTCCACATATTGTATAAATTTGCTGAGATATCAGATATTTTTTTGGCTATAGATATCTTCATGTGTTCACAGCAATAGAATAACGTTGTCATTCAATTATATGTGCTTACATTTGTTGCAGTCCCTCATCGAGCGCTTTTTTAGGACATCTAGTAGTGGGAGATCTGTTTAACCACTCTAGAAGGATTTATTTGGAGCCTCTTCTTGGATTTATCACTTAGACACAATGTTTTAAGGGATACGAGTCTTGGTTTCAATTATTGTAGCAGAAATTACTATAAAATGTGTTTTGTAGTCATGCCTTGCTAGCTGTTCCAGATTTGGAATATTACACCCTTTGGCACATCTCCTCCCTTTCTCTTCATGAAGAAGTTGCTGACAGAACGTTCTATACTTGTTGATATGGCTGAGTGCTCAGATCCATGAGATGAGGACTTAGAAATTTCCTCATGTATATATCTTGTAGATCTTGTTGAGGGATCTTCCTGCTTTTCCCTCCTCATTTCTTTAATGTCCTTTTTGATACCTTGCAGAGCTTGAGATAGAAGTCTTGTGAACCTATTTTCTCCAGACAACAAGGGTTTGCTCTAGTTTCACTTGAAGATATCCTCCTTCCCATGAGAATACTCCATCATGCTTGAAGCTCACAGGCTGAGCCAAGAAAGTTGCTTTGATACCACTGTAATATCCCAAAATCAGGACTGCTAGCAAGGCATGCCTGAAAAACAAAATTTTCAGGAATGGATACTACAGCTCTTGAAATCAGCCCTTGGATCCCTTATATATGAGTATCTAAGACCTAAATCCAAGAGGATATCAGAAACAAATCTTTCTGGGTGGGTTAAACAGATCTCCCACACCTAGGAAGGCTTGAAAACTGCCCAAAGAGGGGACTACAACAATACAAAGAACACTACTGGAAAATAAAACAATTCAGCCCAGTACTTGTATTAGTTCAGTATAGAGGCTCACATATCATGTGTACAACAGAAAATCAGATTTATATTACATCCCATACAGTGTACAAAGGAAATTAAAAGACTTAAATAGAAATAAATCCTCAGAAATGAGGTGCTACATCCATAGAAAAGTTTGCATAAACTCAAAAGTGTTATTTTATTGGGGCTGAAGTAGTATTATAATATATCTTAGAACTATAGAAGATATGTACATAAAATTATAGATCTAATTCAGATCTGTGTACAAGAAAAGCTCATCTATACATTCCCCTTGGGGTTTTGTGCAAAACATGAAGCATAGAGAGTAGATCTGAGATCTAGAGTTTCAGATCTGCAGAAATATTCAGAAATTCCTAAATAATATAATAGAACAGTAGTTCAGATCTGAAACAAACATGTATTGGGTGGCCAATCCATGGATCACCACAGTTAGAGGAAGAATCCTAACATCGAAGATCTCTCCTCCAAATTGCAGACAAAACACCATGCAACTGCAAACTTGAAAATAATGCAGTTAAGGGATAGAAACTACGTTGTAGGCTCTGAGAATGATTTTTCCTTATGCCAAGGTCTGGATATGAAGCTATGATGATCTAGGACACTCTTGCCAATGGGATATCAGACTTTCCCAGTGAAAAGAGAGGCTGGATATGCATAGATCTGAGAAGATCTATATCCCACTTGCTGAAACTCACAAGGACAACCCAACCCTTAGTAGGATCAACACTGTAAGTGTAAGGTGAATCTTGGCCCAAGCCTGATAGTGGAAAAGACAAGAAAAACTCCTCCAAGAGCTGCTCTAGGAAGGAGGTGGGATTTCCGACAAGGCACACCCAAGTGCTAAGCAGCACTATTCTCACCTAAACAACTAGGGAATGAGAAATGTCTAAGCAGAAAAATTCTTCTGAAATAATATCTTCAAAAACCCCCTCATGTTGCTCTCCTCTTTCTTTTATAATATTGGAGTCTTGTCAAACCCTAAACCACTTCATCAGTTTATCCCCTTTCACATGTAGAACCTCCATCTAGAACTGCATTGTGCCTCAAGGAGGTTCAATGAATCTAGACTGTGCTGTAGATATTGTCATGGTTGACTTGGTCAAGTTATCAACCTCTTCCACACTTAAGTGCGTTTTATAAAATAGCCTAGATTTAGCCATGTTCACATAGGGCATTGATTTATTTTGTTACTTTCAAGAGTTTTACATGTCCTCCTTTACATTTTATTGATCAACATGAAATGAAAAATAAAACAAGGAAAACTATAATATTCCCATTAGCTTGGGCTAAGTGGGAATATTACAGAAGGTTAGGAACATGACCTTCCCCAAGGGCTTTGTGAGAATATCCATGACCTACTCATTAGTTCCTATATGATCGAGCCTTATGGTGCCTCACTGTACCATATCCCGGATAAAATGGTACCAAATATCAATATGCTTCGATCGATCGTGGAACATGAGATTCTATGACAAACGAATCCCCCTCTGGTTATCATAAAGGATAACGACGGTATCTAGCACATGTGTGAACAACACATTCAAGAGTTTCTGCGACTAAGTAGCTTCACAACAAGCCATACACGCTGCAATGTATTCAGCCTCAACAGTGCTCAAAGACACCGACTTCTGCTTCCTACTCGAAGCAGAACCAAGTGTGAAGCAACATCCAGATGTTCTCTTGCGATCCACCACACTGCCAGCCCAATTGGCATCAGTATACCCATGGAGTCTCAAACTCCCGGAAGTGTATCTGAGCCCATGGTATATCGTGCCCCAGAGATATCTCAATAGTTTCTTGGCACCAACCCAGTGAATATTATGAGGATCAACAATGTGTTGACTCAAAGTGTTCACTGCACAACATACATCCAGATGGATGTTCCCTAAGAACATCAGGGCTGCTACGAGTTATCAATACTTGGTAGGATTTGCTAGCACGGCCCCAAAAACATTTCCTGTCAACTTCTTAAAGTTGAGTTCCATCGGTGTCGATACGAACTTACAGTCCACCATACCAAAACTCTCCAACAACTTCACAATATGTTTTCCTTGAGAAAGCAAAAATATCACCAGGTCTCTGCCAGACCTCCAAGCCTAGGAAGTAATGTATCATTCCTAGGTCTTTCATCTCGAACTCGGAAGCTAGCTCCCTCTTACACTGATGAATGAGAGGGTGAGAACATGTCAGGAAGAGGTCGTCTACATAGAGAACCAGAATGAGAGGCTTTTCTCTATCAACCTGCATACATGAGAGTCTCTATCCAGGACTTCAAACCCCAGAGGTTACTTCACATACACATCTTCCTTTTTCGAACCATGCAGAAAAAGCGGTCTTCACATCCATCTAATAGAGACTCCATCCTTGCGTGGTAGAAAGGGAGATAATAGATCACAGGTGAAAATATATCATCATAATAAATGCCTTCCTTTTGAGAGAAGCCTCGGGCAACAAATATTTCCTTTTACTTCTCAACACTCCCATTAGATCCATGCTTGATCTTATAGAGCCATTCCGAGATGACAACAGCTTTGTCCTCCAGTCTCGGGACTACATTTCAGACATCATTTTTCATATTGGACTCGTACTCTTCGAGTATAGCATCCTTCCAAACTTGATGCTTTATGACTTCTTCAAATGATCCAGGCTCATATTGAATGATTGTACTCATGGCTGCTAGATACCCTTGGTATCTATTCGACTTCTTGCTTTCCTGGAATGTCCCCCTTTGGGGCAATATGTCTCTCGGAATCTTCAAGGGTTTCCCTGAGCCATGAGGGTCTTCTCTTCTTTCTTCCAACAATGCCATTTTCTCAGGAGCATATATGTTAGAGGTATCCCTCTTAATTCCAGCTCCTCTATAAAAGTCATTAAACTCATATGACTCAGATTCGGTGCCATTATCAGTCCTCAAAATCTTGATCTTATTCTTCAAGAAATATATCTAGGCCTTGCGAAAGAAGTCATCCATACAAGTCGTGAAATAGGAACATCCTCCAAAGGATTTCTTGGGCAGCATATCAGATAAATTAGGATGAATCAATTTACAAGACATCATATGTCTTTATGAAACTTGAGGGCCCCTTGTATTATTTCCTTTGGCACAACCTTGAAATATGATTTCATGATTATTTTAGAATTCGGGCATCCCAGATACCAACTTCCTTGTCTTGGAAAGGGCTTTGTAATCATAGGTTTGAATTTTACTTACCCACACTGTCAAGGCTTATTTTATGGAATTATATCCATAAAACTATCATCACCATATACTGTCATACCTCTTGATAGGTATCATGCACTTTCATATCACTAATGACAATGTTGCCATAATATTATCATACACATCACTATCATATTCATCACTTTCATACTACCATATAGTACTAAAGATATCAAACTTCATGATTATATATATTTTTCCATATTCCACTGAAGAAACCATAGATCAATTTCATATAGACTCTGCCATATACAATGAGGTCATATATACTTTTCCATATGTCACTGTTCTAAGTCTCATCGACCAGCCATTGATATTATCCTTATATTTCCTTAAACAACATTCAATACAAACATACCTTAACAAACTTTCCATGTAATAATCAATTTTACATACTTCTTCTTTTGCACAGAAATCTAGAGTGAATGCATCAAAATTTTGAATAGGCTTCTAGCATGGCTAAGCAAAAAAAAAAAGCTTGGTCTTCAAGCAGACTGGAGAAAACCATTCATAAATCGGTTTGTTCTTGTTGTAACAAGTCTGCTTTTGTTGGTAATGGTTAGGGCACCCATAAGTTACAATAGTCTTTGGAACAATCACCAAAAAATCCTTAAATGACTGCAGAATTTCCTATAATAGGTCTCCTTCATTAAATGATTCAAAACACCACCCTTAACCTCCACACAGTTCATACTACAAGCTTCTAGAGTTGCGGTCTTCCAAGGTGAGACCCTCCAACACCCCGCTGTCCCTTTTTCTGCCTTAACTACTTCAAAGCAACACAAAAATAGCCCCAAGTTGATGGCTATGGTCTGCGGCCTAGCTCAACAACTTGTTGTAGCCTTTCGGTCTCCTCAACATGCCTAAAAAAACATCCTTAATAGCTGCGATGTCCTCTTAACTTCCTCGACCTGGATGTGTGCTCTATTATACACCCATTCCACACTCAAAACAACAAAATATTGCTCCTCTTTGTTGCAGCCTGATATGCCTAGCAATACGCACCTAAAAAACCCTTCAATCTGCACACAGTCACCTTCAGAACTGCGGCCCAATCAGAGAAGTTTCCTCGTTGATCTCACAACTCTCCATGTTGTCATATGCTCCTTTGTTGCGGCCTTGAATTGGAGAAGTGTTGTCACCCTTGTCTGATGTCCTAGGCATATACAACCTCTAAATAACTCCACGTTGTCCTCCAAAGATGAGGTAGGGACTACGATACACCTACAGTAGCATACGCTACCACTCCTCGCACCCACAACACTTCCACACAGGCTACATATGAATCCAATCCAATCACCAATATTCACTGTGGAAAATGCCTACTAGTGTAGGGCATCTAATCTTCAGATATGCCCCTCCTCCTTGACTTCCACAAGCTTCCCAAACTGATCAAAAACTGATCCCCTAAACTAGGATCTAATACTTACAAACATCCACTAAAAGATGTACCTCTGTCCACTGTTTGAAAATTTCTCCATCGTTGGAAACTAGGGCATCATGATAGTCCCCTTTTTAGCCCTTATCTCTACCCAAAATTTTCCCTAAAGACTACAGTTTTCCTTAAGGGAAGGGATCTCCCTCCACGCTATAATGTATGGGTAGTTTCTAGCCCTAAACATGGGTTTTCCATCCTATTATGACATCGAATCCCTTTCAGCCCTTCAAATAGTCTGTGACAACCTATTTTGAGGGTTTTGTCACCTCAAATGAGCCCTCAAACAGACCCCACCTCCTGCGGCCCTCTAGTAAGGTACTGCAACTGTCCTTCAACAATTTTGTGCTCCTGAAATGACATCAAAATAGGCCCTCTCACCCACTCTGGTCAAAACTTCCTTGCTACGGCCTAGAACAAAAAATACCTCTCTCCACCGAGATATTATGAGGCAAGTGTTGCACACGATGGATCTTTCCTAATAGATCGGTGATTGTTCTCAACACAAGTTGGGCTTTGTCTTCACCTTCAATTTGATACCATGTTAATTTCTGAATATTTTCTATGTTAGATGAAAATTTAATTTAATCTTCTAGGTCCCGAATAGAAATCGCATGAAAGTAAGATGCTAATAGAACATACCAATAGATCAATGGAAGACAAGCCAATAAAACAGATATGGGGAATGGTGGAATTACAGCAATCAGCAGGATGATTCAACAAACAAAGTCTCCATTAGGTCATCCAACCCAATGTGTCACACAACCCCAAGACGACTCATCAAAACATTGCATCATAACGCTGCACCAAGAAGCCCTAACACTGCATAATGAGAAGCCCTAATCGTAGCACCATGCATGAGAGAAGATAATTCCTCCAAAAATGTGTGTGAAATGACCTCAAAGTCTCTCTAACTATCTATAGGGGTGTGTGACACATCTCTTACGCATGTGGGATAAATCAAGTTGACCTTGCACTTGGGGAATAAATTCAAAATACATGTTTTTCTCATCTAATAAAAATGATCTTTATATCAATATTGAACCTCTCTGAAAGGGGAATCCAATAAAAATATTGGAATCATCATATGAGCATCACAACATGGAGTTTGGACCTATTTTCCCAAAATTAACAACTACTATGTGCTACCTCTGCATAGTGACTACGTCACTATGCATAGTCTCTATGCCACAACTGATGATTCCCTCTCTCTTTGCATTGGATCTCTCTGGTGCCTAGAAACGAGGCCTTTCTGACCTCTGGAAACTCCCTCTAGTGATTGGCACTGAATCTTGACTTTTTCCTCAACAAAAAATTGAACTTCCTTTGAAGCTCTGTGTAGTCCCTGTGTAGCCTCTGCATGGCTAACTCTGTGCTACTCTCTGTGGTTTTTACTTCCTCCTTTTCTTTTCACTTTCCAAATCAAGAAACTCTTCCAACTAGAAATTATCTATGCCCCTCTACAAAAATCTTCTCAATCAATTTTCTCCCTGAGCATTGCTCACTAAAGAATTTCGATCTCTAGATTTTCTCTCCTAATGTGTTTTCCAAATGATCCATCAAGTCCTTATAATATTCTTATTGATTCTTCAACGATTGAGATTAAATCATTAATCAACGACTAAGATTAACTTGAATTTATGTCTAACTTTTCTAGAAGATTCACACTCTTCATTAATTGATATCCATTAATTATTTTAATTTCCTAAATTTAGACTTAGGATCCCATTAAAAATAACTAATTATTTCCATAAAACATAATCTAAATGGAATTTTCTAAAATCCTTTCTGGGTTTTTTGGAATACATGTGCCTAAGCCTCCCTACAAATTTTGAGACTTAGAGCACATTTTATGCTACCAAAAATCAACAAGGGGCCTATAACTTCCTTCCATGGAAGGAGAGAATAACATTGATCTAAGTCACATGGTTGAAGTTCGACAACGATTAAATATGATTCAAGTTAAAAGTTTCCAATAAGGTTAGTCTCTCTCTCTCTCTCTCTCTCTCTCTCTCTCTCTCTCTCTCTCTCTGTCTCTCTCTCTCTCTATATATATATATATATATATTTCATTTTAATGTATATAAAATTTAATATTTAATTTTTAAGTTTAGTTTTAATAATAAAAAATTATTGACAGGAAGCAAGCAACAATCACACAAGAAAACAAACCTATTGGAGGGAGGAAACAAGGGAAAGTCAAGTGGACATTGGAGCCTTGAAAGTTTGCAGTATATACATAATACGGCAGTGGTAAGAAATCCCTGAGGGCAGAGATAGTACAGATTTGCACCGCCAAATATGCCAGTTGAAAATGAGATGTTCACCATGAGGATAAAAAATGAGACACATGCTATCTGCCCTTTAAATTTTTTATTTTTAATAAAACTAAATAAACCCTAAATTCGAATTGTTGTCGAACTTAAAAATAAATTCAATTGAATTCACCTTGAGGTTCAAATTCATCTTTAGATTCGAGTTCATTCAAGTTCATTATTATGTCTCTCTTTGAAGATTAGTGAATCTAATCAAACCTCAAATTGTTTTTGGTGTTCATCGAATTCTGAACCTGAGATTTTAGGTTCAATGAACCCTGTGACTTAGGTGTTTATTCTAATGGTTAAAAACCTATGGTAGTTTGTAGAAACTCAAGTTACACCTCCTACAGATGCTTCAACACTAACCACCCATAATTTGAAGGATTTGAAAGCCAAACATATCATCATTGATGCGGTGAAGGATCAAGTGATCCCTCAAAATATCAAGAAAGAAGAGTTCCAAGGAGATGTGGACCACTCTAATGGGTTGGTGTGGAGGGAAAAGTTAGCAAACACCGATATGACTATATTATAAACAGTGGCATCATATCCCACTAGGATTTAACAAGTTTGAGATGGCCTTAGAGCTATTGGGGTAGTCATGTCAAATGAGGAGAGGAGGAGCTTGTAAGGATAGGATTTAGTGGGTTTACAAGTGAAAAAACGATGGGCTAATTTTGTGACAAGTGTTATAACATGAGAAAAATTCCCTAATTGGAGAAGAATTTGTTATGACTTCACTCAAAAGGAAATCTAGGAGAAGTCATTATCTAGTAGGTAACGTATGAGTGGGGATGAGGACAACCTTTCTCTTGCTAGTTAGGCAACTAGGAGCAAAGGAAAAGTTTCAAGCAAGAGGATTGAGTAAACCTCAAAACCAAAGAAGAAGGAGGACTTGACTAGGTCAAGTGTTTTTCTTGTCATAAGACATTACACTATGCTTCACAGTGTCCAAAGAGGAAGAAGGGTGGAAATAGTACACAGTCAACTAGAGTCATATCAGCAAAAGCTTAGGAAGAGTTTTTCAGGAAGTTTGAAATAGAGCTTTCACTTGTTTCCTACCTTTTCTTATGCACCTTACCAATTGGTGCATAGATACTAAATAGTGTAGTAAAATGGCATATAACAGGGGAAAAAGAGTTGTTTGAGTAAACCTCAAAACCAAAGAAGGAGGTCTTAACTAAGGTCAAGTGTTTTTCTTGTCATAAGACATGACACTATGCTTCATAGTGTCCAAAGAGGAAGAAGGGTGGAAATAGTACACAATCAACTGGAGTCGTATCAACAAAATCTCAGGAAAAATTCTCCCAGAAGTCTGAAAGTAAGTTCACACTTGTTTCCTACCTTTCCTTATGCACCTTACCAATTGGTGGATGGCTACTAAATAGTGTAGTCACATGACATATGACAGGGGAACAAGAGTTGTTTGACACCATAACTGAGTGGGACTTATAACTGCATGTGCAATTTCAAACATGTAGTGAAGGCAGTTGGATTAATGATATTCCATCTTGAGTCAGGATGAAGAATGAAGGTGGAGGACGTGTTTTGGGTTCCAAAACTTAGGTTGAGTTTACCCTTAGTTTATATGATAAATAAGAACAAGTTTTGTGGAGTTCCCTAGAATAGGCAGGAACTAATTAGACCTATAGGATCTAGCTTTAATGAGGGACATGCCATTATAGTTAGAGAAAGCAACCTATGTAGGCTAAATGAATAGCCTATTTTAGCAATGGAAATAAGTATAGAAAAAAGTCACAAGAAACTTTGAAGGTTGAGCAATTTAGAGGGAGTCAACCTTTAGGTTCAGGTGGAGAGTAGTCAGCATATTACCCAATTATGTCAAGAAAATATCTTGGTGTGGGATGAGCTTATAATATATTTAGTAGGAAGAGCCTTTTAGGAACCCATACAAGGCAGAAGGGATCATGTTTCTAGACCAAATGGCAAGGAAGGCTTCTAATTCAAAGGGAGAAGCTATGTTAGCATATGCAGTTCCAAGATTTGCAGTTCCAAGATTGAAGCCAGTTCTAGGTGGAAGAAGTGCCTCCCTCACTAAGAGGTAGATTTTATGTGTGTATTACAAGAAGTTACTTTTGCACAATCCTAAGTGTCTAGGCATACAAAATTCACCTAAGATATCCTTAGTACACTTTCTCAAGTTCCATAAAGTTATTAATGTAACTTAGCCTGATTTTAAACATAGTTGAAGAATGTAATTAATTATGTTGGCTACTTGAGCTAAAGAAACTTAGGAAAGGTAAAGTATTTTAACCTTAGTTGTTGATCTCAAGTGAGGTGAGATCTAATCTCGTCCGTTAATCACTTTGGCAATTAGGGTTGGGGATTTAGCTTGTTCGTTAATCACTTTGGCAATTATGGTTAGGGATTTAGCTCAATGTAAATTTATTAAAGCAAGGATAAATAGGGAAGAAAGATACACCATATAGTGGCACTATGCTTTGAGAGAGGGATTTCTCAAGTAAGGAGTGTAAGGAGTTTCATAATCTAGCATGTAGAGTCTAAATATGTGAAAATTTTAGCATTCGAGATCTAGATCAGCCAAGTATATCGAGGACAAATCTAGGGCTTAATATGCTGGACCAAATCCAAAGTATTTTGTACTTGTAATTTTATCATTTGATCCAATATCTATAATATTCCTACTTAGCCCAAGCTAAGAGGAATATTAAATTTTGTTTCATTTTCTGTTGATTGAATAAATTAATCAAGGAGGACATGTAAAACTCCTGAAAACAATGAATAAATCCATGCCTATGTGAACAGAGACAAATCTGGGCCATATAAAATAAACACTTGCAAGTGTGAATGGGTTTGAACTATGAGACTGGGTCAGCCTTGGCCAAATCCACATCGCATTCTAGATTATATGTACCTCATTGATACACACACCAACATATGGGAGGCTCCAAATGTAGTATTGTTAACTCCATTGAAGTGGTTTAGGGTTTGACACAAGGCTTTTATCTTATAAAAGGAAGAGGAGAGCAGCATGAGATGGTTGTTGATGATTACATTTTCAAATATATTGTTTGTTTAGACATTTCGATTCTCTCGGTTGTTTAGTTGAGAATAATGTTGGTTAGCATTGGGTGTCTCCCGAGCGGGAATCCCACCTCCTCCTTCCTAGAGCAAAATTTTTAGAGGAGACTTGTTTGTCTTGTCCACTATCTATAATTTTTCCAAGCTTCATCTAAACACCCACAACGTCGGTCCCACTTGGATTGGGTAGTTCTTGTGAGCCACAGCGCAAGGGAGGATAGATCTCTTAAATATATGCCTAGCACCCCTTTTCACCGGTAAAGTCATCTATCCCTTTGACAAGAGTGTTCTAGACCTTGGGGAGTCGCCAGATCCGCATCTGGCATCGTGACAAAGCGCCACTGCATCTGCGCATATTCGCAAGACCGTGTTATTTATGAAGTGCGCAGTTGCAGGGAGTTTTGGCATCAACTAGGAGGAGAAATCTCTAGTGATTGGATCCTTCCTTTCACTTTGGTGATCCATGGATTGGCCTTCCAATCCATGTTTTTTTTAGATATGATCTACTGTACATTTCATACTTCATAATTTTTAGAATATTACTGCAGATCTATAACTTAGATCTCAGATCTACTCTTGTACTTTCATGTTTTGCTAAGATCCCCGAGGGGAATGTATAAAGGAGCTTTCTTGTATACAGATATGAATTATATCCATATTTTGTGTATATATCTGCTCTAGATATGAGTTATAATATACTACTACTTCAGCCCCAATAAAATAACGCTGTCATGGTTATGCATACTTTTCTTGTGGTTGCAGCACCTCATTTATGAGGGTTTCTTCTTGTAAATCCTTCTCCTTTCTGTTGTACATTGTATAAGCTGTTGTATAAAGTTATTTTGTAGATTTATAGCTGAAACATGAGTTTCCATACTGATCTCCTACAAGTATTGGGCTGAACTGCATTATTTTCCAGCAGTTTGTTTTTGTATTGCTGCAATCCCCTTCTTTGGGCATTTTCTAGCTACACTAGGTGTGGGGAGACCTGTTTAACCCACCTATGAGGATTTGTTTATGATACCCTCTTGGATTTAGGTCTTATATACTCATATCTAAGGGATCCAAGGGCTTGTTTCCAATCCTGTAGTATACATTCCTGAAAAATGCATTTTTCAGGCATGCCTTGCTAGCAGTCTCGATTTTGGGATATTACAGTGGTATCAAAGCATATTTCTTGGCTCAGCCTGTGAGTCTCAAGATAGAGATAAAGATGATTAAAATAATGAGCCTACTCTCATCAATTTTCAGATCCAGAAAGGACCTCTCCAAGGAGGTTAAGGATATAGAAGAAGGAGAAGAGGAAGGACCATGCACTTCCTACTCTCACAAAGCAGAAGACAAGAAGCATGGAGGACACTTGGATCATCAGATCCTGAGTGAGTAACTTGTTGATTAAAACTCTCAACCTAGAACCTACAAAGAGACTCTAGCCTTCCCATAGTTCATTCAACTGAAGGAAGGGAGAATACCCTACAGCAAGGGAGAAATCAAGGGCAATAGATTTCTATTGTCCACTTTTGATGGGACATCTGCAGCCAAATCTTGGGCAATAATACTTAGTGCATTTTTCCTACTACATCCAATGGTAGAGAGAGAAGCAGTGGATATTTTAGTGCTACACCTAAAGGGTGAAGCAAGCAATTGGTGGTTCAGCCATGTGAGACATGAAAACATATCTTCTTTTGCATATTTCACTCAAAGGGTGATCCAGAGATTTGAGGAAGAGAAGTCCTCACTATCTCTTGAGGAGATTTGTACCAGCACTATGATAGCCTTGGAGGAATAGCCTTCAACACATATAGTTGAGGGAGTCAACATTGTAGAAGAAGGAACTCTTGCAACCATACAAGATGTTCCCAAACTCTATCAAGGTATGATTGAGTTTCCACCTTGTATTATTGTAGCAAAAATCTTTGAGGGTTGTGGAAAGCTACTATTGCATGACCCAGAATCATCACTTATGGCTAATATAGAGCAGCAAAGTTACACTTCACTGTCCAGGAGCAGCAGTGAAGAAAGGAGGACCCATTCCTCATGGGCGAAATCAGATGTCAGCTTCATTCAAGAAGCCATGGAGACAAGGGGTAGACATCTTGAGATGAGAAACATTTTCTCCTCTATAGATGTAACTTTCTCAATGAGCATGCCACAACTCAAAGAGAGAATTCTACTTGTAGAATATCTAAGGCCCCACTAGTTTTGGAAGACCATGCATGAGGGGGAGGTCTCATCAAGAGATCCCATGAAAGGTGCACTTCAACATTTCATGAAGTGCAAATTTCTTCAACAGTTTGAGGAGGTTATTCCCTTCTCACACTTGGATATTTATGGATTCAAGGAGGAGAAGATAGATGATTGAGGACATATTAGGATGGATAACATCTCTCATGCTTGTGTTGGAAATTCCTTGAGCCCTACACATCATGATGGGAGGTTTTTTCCTACCACCTATTTGGGTCCTTATGGGATCAAATTGATCCTTGAGAAGATTCCATTTCAATATCCCATGAAATGTAAAGATAGAAATTTTATTTGGGAGGATGGTAGCCCTCATGGGAGGAGTACCAAGATTAAGGATGGAATGAAACATCCAAAAATGGTTGAATGTATGTGGATGATGAGGAAGAAGCTGGAAAGATACTTGCAGATCTATGATACCGAGCAGCAGGAGGCTTGGCTACGCTGGTTGCTTTTGAAATAGTTTGGCCATCATACTCTTTCTAAGGGTATGTGGAGGAAATATGTGTGGCAGGATGCTTAAATCATTGAGAAGCAAGGAGTATCGACACGTTGTGTTGATATTATATTATTCATATCAATCACCATGTTTTCATCACATGATTTATATGATGGAGGTATGGGGAAGCATCAAAATATTTTGTTGCTTTGGATGTTCTTGGGAGAGAAAGAGCATATTTTCTCTCACACATTACATGATGTTGCAGGAGGAGGATATAAAATTATCCCCTTAGCCTTGGATGATCTGTAAGTACTTCTACTCCAGAAGGAACTTCTTGTTTGTAGCAACATTATGGAATATGTCTTTGACAATGAGAATGTCAAAGAAAGGATCTATGTGTTGGCAAGAGACTATTTCCATAGGCCAAAAATGGTGTCACTCTAGAGCATGAACTTATGGATGGAGTGTCCCCAGGATCATTCCACTCTTAGTGCACTTGATGGACAAGTAGGAGGTGAGAAATATGGAGTAATGGATGGAGACATCTATTGTTGGGATATGTTCTTCTTGGCTTGGATTTCCAGGTACATGAGGGAGGATCTTCATGCAACACATGATTCATTTCTCTTCATGAGAGTATGTCATATCCTTATGGAGAATTTTTTCATGGACCCCATCATGATCCTACTCTTAGCACATGTTAAGGATCTTGTTGTTGCATTTAGTGATCTGCATACTCTTACCACTTCTATGCAGTGCATTGCTCCACAAGAGGGCAAGCTTTTCAGTGAGCTCCATGGTCAACATTGGGAAAAATTATATCATGGAGACATCCATCTCTTATATGGCCATGGGAAAGTGTTTTATTACTTCATGTATGTTCATTTATTATATGCAGCCATCTACTATTCATTAGTAAATGAAATAACATACATAGACAACCATGTATCCAACAACCACTTGCCTTGTAATTTTCTGAAGCTGTAGTTGGAAAAACTGCGCTGTAACTTCATGGGAGACTGTTGGTACCTTCTTGCACCATATGAAGCCTTCAGTATGTCCTTTCCCTTAATTCTAATCATGGTTCCAATTTTTGATGTTGATATTTCTTTCGTGAGGAGCATGATTGGAGAGGAAACACATTGGCTATATGTGTTCTTTGTGGAAGAGGATTCCCACATTTTCTGCATTGCATGTTCTAATGGGAACATGAGAGGAGATATGGCCACCACAACCAAACACTTGTTTATTTATGAGGTGGGCCATGAGTTTGATGAGATGCCATATGGTGATGACTTCCCATCCATCACATATGGAATGGTTTGGGCTAGCTTGATTCACAATATTGGAGAGGAGATCTTTAGAGATCTAGTCTTCATCTTGCCTCTTGAAGGCAACATCATTCCAGCCTAGGATTAGCAAACACTCCACACTTATCACAGATATATCTGTAGGGCATATGTCTACCATGCTCAGGTTTTTCGAGAAACTTCTTTGGCAGGAACCTAAGGTGAGGGAGAATTTTTTGAGTTACCATGTTGGGAGGTGACTCATTTTGTATGGATGATTGCTGGGAAAAGATGTTTTCCCCATCCATTTTAGTTATATCCTTCACTTGCTTGAGGAAAAGAAACATTTGGGAGGGGAGGAATGTAATATTCCTACTTAGCCCAAGCTAAGAGGAATATTAAATTTTGTTTCATTTTCTGTTGATTGAATAAATTAATCAAGGAGGACATGTAAAACTCCTGAAAACAATGAATAAATCCATGCCTATGTGAACAGAGACAAATCTGGGCCATATAAAATAAACACTTGCAAGTGTGAATGGGTTTGAACTATGAGACTGGGTCAGCCTTGGCCAAATCCACATCGCATTCTAGATTATATGTACCTCATTGATACATAGCGCAGTTCTAGATGGAGGCTCCAAATGTGAAAGGAGCTAACTCATTGAAGTGGTTTAGGGTTTGACAAGGATTTTATCTTATAAAAGGAAGAGGAGAGCAGCATGAGAGGGTTGTTGATGATTATCATTTTCTGAAGATATTGTCTGTTTAGACATTTCTGATTCTCTGGCTTTTTAGCTGAGAATAATGTTGTTTAGCATTGGGTGTTCCTGAGTGGGAATCCCACCTCCTTCCTAGAGTAGCTCTTAGAGGAGACTTGTTTGTCTTGTCCACTATCTAGCATTTGGCCAAGATTCATATTACACCTACAACGTTGGTCCTGTTTAGGATTGGGTGGTTCTTGTGAGCTGCAGCAAGTGGAGGAGAGATCTCTTTAGATCTATGCAGCTCTAGCACCCCTTTTCACTGGGAAAGTCATCTATCCCTTTGACAAGAGTGTTCTAGACCTTGGGAGCTTCAGATCCAGATCTTGGCATCAGGATAAAGTGTAATCAAAGTTTACAGCATAATCCCTTTTGCAGTACTGTGTTATTTGCAGTGGCAGAGTTGCAGGGAGTTTTGGCATCAACTAGGAGGAGAAATCTCTAGTGATTGGATCCTTCCTTTCACTTTGGTGATCCATGGATTGGCCTTCCAATCCATGTTTTTTTTAGATATGATCTACTGTACATTTCATACTTCATAATTTTTAGAATATTACTGCAGATCTATAACTTAGATCTCAGATCTACTCTTGTACTTTCATGTTTTGCTAAGATCCCCGAGGGGAATGTATAAAGGAGCTTTCTTGTATACAGATATGAATTATATCCATATTTTGTGTATATATCTGCTCTAGATATGAGTTATAATATACTACTACTTCAGCCCCAATAAAATAACGCTGTCATGGTTATGCATACTTTTCTTGTGGTTGCAGCACCTCATTTATGAGGGTTTCTTCTTGTAAATCCTTCTCCTTTCTGTTGTACATTGTATAAGCTGTTGTATAAAGTTATTTTGTAGATTTATAGCTGAAACATGAGTTTCCATACTGATCTCCTACAAGTATTGGGCTGAACTGCATTATTTTCCAGCAGTTTGTTTTTGTATTGCTGCAATCCCCTTCTTTGGGCATTTTCTAGCTACACTAGGTGTGGGGAGACCTGTTTAACCCACCTATGAGGATTTGTTTATGATACCCTCTTGGATTTAGGTCTTATATACTCATATCTAAGGGATCCAAGGGCTTGTTTCCAATCCTGTAGTATACATTCCTGAAAAAATGCTGGCATGCCCTCACAATAGTCCTTTTATTTTGGCATTATATTATCTTTCATTATCCAGTTTAATGCAAGGATAAATAGGGAAGAAATATACACCATATAGTGGCACTAGGCTTTGAGAGAGGGATTTCTCAAGTAAGGAGTGTAAGGAGTTTCATAATCTATCATGTAGGGTATAAGGATGTGCAATTTTTAGCATTCGAGATCTAGATCAGCTAAGGAGATTGACGACAAATCTAGGGCTTAATATGTTGGACCAAATCCAAAGTATTTTTCACTTGCAATTTTCTCATTTGATCCATTATTCTAAAATCCTAGGACAAATCTAGGGCATAATATGTTGGACCAAATCCAAAGTATTTTGTACTTGTAATTTTCTCAGTTGATCCATTATCCCGGGATAGGATCCCGGGTAAGTTCAGATTTAATTAACACTTGTTGATTGGGAAGAATCGGTTTGTGTCACTTGTAATTGTGCAATATTTCTATGATTACAGGTGGGCTGAAAATTGCAGGCATGTAATAAGAGGCCGAAAATTGAAGAGAAGCTAAAATCAATAGTGTAGTAGTCAATTTGACAAACATTGACTTAGAAGGAAGAAGAGTTGTTCAAGGAATAATTGTGACTTGGTCTTGGAGAGGTTCTTGGTCAAGGGTCTATCTCTTGGAATTCATCAATTGAAGATTCTAGAAGAAGAAGAATTTTATGGGTTTTCTTTTCAAGATTGTCGAGTTTTTTTCCCTGGCTGATTGCGTATATTTTCTGTCCTTTGTATCATTTTTATTTATGTAATTTCCTATAATTTCTGTCATTTGTCTCATTTTTCTTTATGTTATCATTTTTATTTAAGGTGAAAAAATCAAGGGTAGATCAAATAAGGACACTCAAGGATCGAAGCTCTAGAATATCATCAAGAGCATCAACCATCAAAAGGGACCTCTCATCTCAAAGTCACTTCAAACACAAGGACTAAATATTCATCTTGAAGGAAGTATCAAAACCCTAGTTCAATCAAGGAATAATTCCTCAAAGCATTCTTGGGAGCCTCACTCTATCATCACTTCAAATAAGGAGGCCCCAAATACCCTATATTTACTCAAAGAAAGGTCTACAAATCAAAGCATATTGAAGCCTACTCATCCAAGGGAAGCAAAATCAAAGGTGTCATCATCATTAAATATTCAAGGTAATTTCCCTCATCTTAGATGAAGGGTATTTGTTAAAGGAATATATATATATTCATCATAAGGACATATTCCTCTATCATATCATCATTAAAATAAAAAAAGGAAACAAGTTGAAGATATTTTCATCAAGGAATATATTCACAAGTAAGTATCTTTATGTCCACATATGAATCTATAAAAATTTATTTTTGCAAGGAGAGAAACAAGTTGGTTGGGTCATCTTTCTTTTTGCAAGGAGAGAAAGAAGTTAGTTGGGTCATCGAAATTTCTTGCATGGAATAAAAGGACAAATCTGAACCTCATAGAAAATGAATTCACGGAACATGCTAAGGGTTCAAAAGGAATATATGACAAAAGGAATATATCAAAATTAAAAACATCAAAAGGAATATATGAAAAACTTGTAGAATTTTTCTTTGTAAGCACTGCAGGAGAATTGATCTCATTAAGAAAAGAACCCTACAAGATGAAGATATTAAAAGGAGGAGGAATAAACTCATAAATTATGAGGGTATCTAAGATAAGGGAACAACTACAAGAGTTTGGATAGATAATTTCGGACAAGGAAATGACTACTATAGTACTCAATGCACTACTGAAGTAGTGGGGTAACTTTACATCAAGCATCTATGGGAAGAAGGAAGATACTCCATTCAATGAACTATGGTCACTATGAAAAATTGAAGAAAATAGGTTGAAGGAAAAAGGTGATCTACGATTAGACGAGAAAAATCAAGCACTCAAACATATGTTTCCATGGAAAAGAAAAACGAGAAGTTTGGAAAGTTTGGTTCTCAGAAGAGGAAGAAGAATATGACAAAGGTTCAATGTTATGGATGTCATGAAATTTTTTCTCCATAAGAACTGCAGGAGAAGTGATCTCATTAATACAAGAACTCTACAAGATGAAGATATCAAAAGGAGGAGGAATAAAATCATACTTTATGAGGGTGTCTAAGATAAGGGACCAAATACAAGAGTTCGGAGAGATAATGTCTAACAAGGAAATGACTACTATAGTACTTATTGAAATACTTAAGTAATGGGGCAAATTTATATTAAGCATCTATGGGACGAAGGAAGCTACTCCATTCAATGAATTATGGTCACTATGAAAAATTGAAGAAAATAGGTTGAAGGAAAAAGGTGATGTAGGATCAAATGAGAAAACTCAAGCACTCAAGCATATGTTGCCATGGAAAAGAGAAAAGGAAAGTTTGGAAAGTTTGGTTCTCATAACAGGAAGAATAATATGGAAAAGCTTCAATGTTATGGACGTCAATAATATAGTCACTACAAAATAGATTGTCCCAAATTCAAGAAGGACAATAACAAAAGAGGAAGATAAGAAGCCCATGTCACCAAAGAAGTGGAAGTTGAAAAGAAGAAATCCGAGAAGCATGAAGTAAAATATATCTACTATGATTGAGATAAGTCCTGTCCAACTAGCTCTTTTTAGTTTTTGTAAAAAATGGTTATTGTAGGAACCATTAGAAGTATGATAGGATGCATAATTTTTGGAGATGGAATCATAGGAGCATAATATTGAAGCAAAATCTCAAGATATCATCATAAGAAGCTTGAAAGATAGTAGAAGTATAATTCTATGACATAAATCATTAAAAGGAAGTAGCTCTTGATAACCTCGCTAGAAGCAAAATTACTACTTATGGGTAGAATAAAACTATCTAGTATGTGAATCTCATCATACATCACTAGGAAAGATAATTTGCAAGATGAGGACAACCCAGATCTTATGTTGGAATATTCATTATAAGATTCATCTCTTGGAAGAAGCAAATGTATCGCTCAAGAATTCCACACTAGATGGGATTCATTGATTGAAAGAATGATGGTATGAGGAAAAAGGAATGCAGCATGTCGACATGGTTGAAATAATTTCAATAAAGGAAAGGAAGTTGTTGAAGAAAGTATAGATGACCAAAAGAAGGAAAGAGGTATGTATGATTATGTTTGATAAGTTAGGTCATGTCATCGTATAGTTGCAAATATCTGGGATAGATACTCTACCTCATGAGCATGATCAAAATAAAGGTTTATGTTCTGATTATATGCATTGAAGGCATGGTTCACATATTGAGTAGATGCAATCAAAATAATATGTCCTCATATGAAAAATGAGGTGATTGACAAAGATGAAGGAAATATGATTGGGGGTTCCTAGGAAACAATATGTGAATAAGTAAAAGAAGATATCATGAAAGATGAAACTATGGCCACATGGAAAACGAAATCAACATCCAATGACTAAAAGTTTTGGCTATGACATCTCCATGGGAAAGATATGAAGACCTTGGGAAATTTTGGAACGAAAGAAGACCCTTGAAAAATGAATATCCTGGAGATTTGTAAATATGTATGCAGGATTTTGATGTTACAAGAAGAATATATCATGATGAGGGGCCATCATTACAATGTTTGATAAGTTAGTTCATGTCATCATATGGTTGGAAATATCTGGCATGGATACTCTACCTCATGAGTATGATCAAAAGAAAGGGTTCTATTCTTATTATATGCATTGAAGTTATGGTTCACATATTAACTAGATGAAATCAACATAATATGTCCTCATATGAAATATGAGGTGGTTGGAAAAGATGAAGTAACTATGTTTGGTAGTTCCTTGAAAACAATATGTGAATAAGGAAAAGAAGAGATAGTGAAAGATGCAACTATGGTCACATGGAAAATGCAATAAACATCAAATTACTAAAATATTTGGCTATGTTATCTCCATGGGATATATATGAAGGCCTTAGGAAAGAATGGAAAGAAAGAAGACCCTTGACAAATGAATATCTTGGAGGTGCTTCAATATGTATGTGTGATGATGATGTTACAACATGAATATTCCATGATGAGGGGCCATCACAATATGTAACTTTAATTTGACTTCATTTTTTATTTTAGTGAACAATATCTAGATGGGTTGATACAGAGATACCTAAATAAAAGTGTTGATGTCATCTACAGCTAACACTCATGTGAAATAATGGAAGATCTTGAAGAATACATGGAGTGGAAAAGGTAGTTGTATGAGGAAAGTCCAAATATGGTCTAATGGATCACTCTCCGATGAAAGGAACGATGACATAAATGACATGGTTTGAGAAGTAAAGTGATGGACGACTGATGCCCTAGAAAGAAGTCCCAAAATATGAAGGTTCTTCTTGTAGTTGTTACAACACCAGCCAAAGTTTTGGGCATATTCAAAATTTTGGGTCCCCCCTCTGCTTTCTTTTCCCATTAAGGTTTTGACCTGGCCTTTGTTTGGTTAATATCCCCATGACCTATTCCTGCCAAACCCTATTTTTGTGCCCATTCATACAATTCACAACGCACCCACTTGTCTTGTTTTCTCATGAGTGCACTAGGGTTTCGAGGTTTTCTACTGCATATAGAATTGAAAGTTCCTCCATGGATTTGAATCTAGGTTTCCCATATTAGTCATAACCAATCATTGGGGACACCGAGCTTATAAAAATAAGTCTTCAGTCTGGCTTGCATTATGCTGGTTGTGCTAAGGTTTGGTAGAAACCCTAATTTCTCAAGAGAGTGATCCCATTCCCATTTTACCTAATTCATATTGCCCTAGAATACATTCTAATATACATTTCATGACATCATGATAAAATCATCAAATATAATTTCCCTCAGGTTCATGATTGGTTTCCCCCACCTCAACATGTGCATTAAGGTTTTCAGGGTTTTAGTGATGTATTACAAGTCCTACGCACCTGCAAGGCCCTTTTATCTAGCATGTGAATTGAAGAAAAGTGGATACACCTTGTGTTGATGGTCAGGGCAAGGCTTGATATTCATTAACGTATGGAAAAGGTTGGATCTCCTTTGCACCTCTAAAACCATAAATTATTTTGATTAAGAATCTGAATATGCCTTGAATAAACATTCACTATCTAGAACTCTTTTCACATATAGCTTTAAGGCACTAGATATAAAAGCATATCATCACCATGGGAAACTAAAAATATTAAAGTCACGATTGGTGGTTCCATTAAATTTCTAAATTTCAATTTGATTTCTAAAGTGAAGCATGAGATGATCCATCCATGCAATTTATAACAAATTAATTTGGATTATTTTTTCATTCATGCACCTAGAGTGAATCAATGTTTGTCTTTTTATCCATTTATTGATCCCACATGAAAATTATAACTTTTTTAAATTAATTTGTTTGTTTCAACTCCTTTTTAGGACACCAAGAAAATGTGGCTTGGATCCACATCCAACAAGGCAACAATTGTATTCAAGGAAAGAAAAGCATAGGTCACAAAGTCATGCATAGATCACAAGGTCGCATAAGTCGCAAGGTTTCAAAAGTCTGAAGGTCGCATAGGTTGCATAGGCCGCAAAGGATTCATGGTCCGCATAGGTTGCATAGGTCACAAGGCCGCATAGTCGCAAAGTTCGCATAATCACATAGTCACAAATGTCACAAATTTCGCATAGGACTCATAAGCCGCTCATAGTTTGCATAGGTCGTAAGGTAGCCTAGGTCACAAGACACCCTTGGTTGCAAGAAAGACCAAGAGTCAAGGGGAGACCAAAGGCCATGGGAAACCCAAGAGTCATCCTAACGTATATGTACATCCTCAAGTGATTTTGTAATGGACATTTTTGGTTTTGGAATTTTGGAGAGACATTGTTTCTTATTGAATGTATGCCTTTTGATGAATAGAAAGAAGTGTTATTGTATCTCACTCTTGAATCTAACATAAGTCTCCTATGTGGTTGTGCTATGAATATGGTCCTTTAAAATGAATGAATGATTTTTCAAGTATTGGTGCACCTTTGTACTCATGTATTCTCTAGTGTTATGAGATACCTTAAATTCGCAAAGGTCATAATGTCGCAAGGCCGTAAGGTCGCATAGGCCGCAAAGTCACAAATTAATTTTCATAGGTCGCAAAGTAAGTCAAATAGGTTCCAAAGTAAGTTGCATAGATCACAAAGTAGCATAGGTCTCAAATTAAGTCACATAGGTCCCAAAGTCACAAAGTAAGTCACATAGGTCGCAAAGTCGAAAATGTCATAAAGTCAAAAATGCTGCAAAGTAGAAAATGTTGCAAAGTCATGAAGTCACAAAGTCAAGCCGCATAGGACACAAAGTCGAATAGGTTAAATGTTGGTCGCAAGTTTGCATAGGTCACAAGGTCGCATAGGCCGCAAAGTCGCAAAGTCACATAGGCCGCAAAGCCACATAGACCGTAAGGCCACAAAGGCCACAAGGTCGCATAGGTCACATAGGTCTCAAGGTCACAAGGTCAAAACGTCACAAAGTCGCAAATTCGCAATGGTTGCAAAGGCCAGATAGGTCGCAAAGGTCACATAGGTCGCAAATTCGCACAGGTCATAAATTCGCAAATTCACAAAGTCACAAAGTCCCATACAGTCGTAAAGGCCGCAAAGTTGCAAAGTTTCATAGGTCAAATAGATCGCAAAAGTAAGTCTCATAGGTTTCAAAGTAAGTCGCATAGGTCACATAGTTCACAAATTCACATAGTTCACATAGTTCGCAAAGGTCTCATAGGCCGCATAGGTTGCAAAGTTGCATATGCCACAGCAAAGTCACATAGTTCACAAAGTCACATATGCTGTAGCAAAATATCATAGGTTGCAAAGTCGCATAGGTCACAAAGTAATCTGCAAAGGCTGGAAGGTCGCAAAGTTTCATAGGTCACAAAGTCACAAAGTCGCATAGGTTGCAAAGTCATGAAATCATGAAGGTCTTTAAGGAAACGCACAGGTCACAAGATCACAAAGTCGCATAGGTCGCAAGATCACACACCGCATAGGTCGCAAGATCACATAGGCTCTGGGGCGTGTCGCAAAGGTCACAGCACGGGCCCAGCCAGGAAGGGTCACAAAGTCGTCAAGGTCGTGAACTCGCTTAATTAGTCGCAAGGTCGTATAGCCGCCGCAAGATCGCATTGTCGGCCGCAAGGTCGCATATTCGTATGCAAAGTAGCATAGTCACTCCCAATTGTGATACGCTCACAAAGCCGGGCCGCGTACAATACGTACGCCGTCGCGTAGCCGGCCCCAAAGTTGGTCCCATATTCAGTTCAACACAAAGTTATTCACATAGTCAATCGTAAAGTCACCGCATAGTCACATAGCTTCCATAGTTAGTTGCAAAGTCGCATAGTCACCGCAAAGTCGCATAGTCGCTCACATAGCCGCATAGTCGTGGGCCGCAAAGTCGAAGTATAGTCGGGCCCTAAAGTCGCATAGTCGGGCCGTAAAGTCACAATATTGTGGAAGTCATATAGGTTGCAAGATCACAAAGTCACATAGGTTGCAAGTTCTCAAAGTCGCATAGGTCACAATATTACAAAGCGCATAGGTCGCAATATCTTGAAGTCGCATAGGTTGCAAGATCATAAAGTCTCATAGGTCGCAAGATCGCAAAGTCGCATAGGTCACAAGATTGTAAAGTCACATAGGTCGCAAGATCGCAAGGTCTCATAGGTCGCAAGGTCACATAGGTCGCAAGGTCGAGAAGTTGCAAGGTCGCGAAGGTCACAAGGTCACAAAGGTCTCAAAGTCGCATAGTCAGTCGCAAGGTCACATAGTCAGTCGCAAGATCGCATAGTGAGTCGCAAGTTCGCATAGTCATCGCAAAGTCGTATAATTAGTTGCAAAGTCACATAGTCACCGCAGACAGTTAGCTTCTCCATAGTCGCCCGGGGTAACCAGTCGCAGCATTGGTCTTCGCAAAGTCGCCTGTACAGTCGCAAAGTTTGGCCGCATAATTAGTCGAAAATTCACCGCATAGCGGCCGTCACAAAGAAGCGAGAAGAAGTTGCTAACAGAAAGTCAGCCACATAGTCGGGCCGCAAAGTCGCATAGTCACCGTCAAAGTCGCGTATTTAGTCGCAAAGTCGGGCCGATAGCCGCCTGCAAAGTCACATAGTCGGTCGCAAAGTCACATAGTCAGTTGCAAAGTCGCATAGTTAGTCGCATAATCGCATAGTCAGTCACAAAGTTGCATAGTCAGTCACAAAGTCACATAGTTAGTCGCAAGGTCGCAATATTGTGAAGTCACACAGGTTAGAAGATCGCAAAGTCACATAGGTGAGGAGGTCGCAAAGTTGCATAGGTCACAAGAGCTCGCAATATCATGAAGTCGCATAGGTTGAAAGAATGCAAAGTCACATAGGTCAGAAGAACGCAAAGTCACATAGGTCACAATATTATAAAGTCACATGGTCGCAAGATTGCAAGTTCGTGACAGGTCGCAAGGTCACATAGTTAGTCGCAAGATTGCATAGTCAATTGCAAGGTCATGAAGGTCGTAAAGTCGAGAAAGGTCGTGAAGTTGCATAGTTTCAATGACAGCTTCTATCATGTCGCATATTCGGTCGCAAAGTCGCATAGTCAGTCGCAAAGTAGCATAGAAAGTCGCAAAGTCGCATAGTTAGTCGCAAGGTTGTAATATCGTGAAGTCGCATAGGTTGCAAGATCGTAAAGTCCCATAGGTTGCAAGTCACATAGTCAGTCGTAAATTCACATATTCAGTCACAAAGTTGGTCGCATACTCACTCGCAAAGTTAGTCACATAGTTAGTCACATAGTCAGTTGCAAGGTCGCAATATCTTGAAGTCGCATAGGTTGCAAGATCATAAAGTCTCATAGGTCGCAAGATCGCAAAGTCGCATAGGTCACAAGATTGTAAAGTCACATAGGTCGCAAGATCGCAAGGTCTCATAGGTCGCAAGGTCACATAGGTCGCAAGGTCGAGAAGTTGCAAGGTCGCGAAGGTCACAAGGTCACAAAGGTCTCAAAGTCGCATAGTCAGTCGCAAGGTCACATAGTCAGTCGCAAGATCGCATAGTGAGTCGCAAGTTCGCATAGTTAGTCACATAGTCAGTCGAAAAGTCACATAGTTAGTCACATAGTCAGTTGAAAAGTCAATTGAAAATTCAGTCGCAAATTCAGTTGCATAGTCAGTTGCAAATTTAGTCACAAAGTCGCATAGTCATTTGCATAGTCACATAGTCAATCGCATAGTCACATAGTCAGTCTCATAGTCACATAGTCAGTCGCAAAGTCACATAGTTAGTCGCAAAGTCACATAGTGAGTCGCAAGGTCACAATATCCAGAAGTCGCATAGGTCGCACGATCTCGAAGTTGCATAGGTAGCAAGATCGCGAAGTCCCATAGGTCACAAAGTCGCATAGTCAGTCGCAAGGTTGCATAGTCAGTCGCAAGGTCTCATAGTCAGTCGCAAAGTCACATAGTCGGCCGCAAAGTCTCATAGTCAGTCGCATAGTTAGTCACATAGTTATTTGCAAAGTCAGTCGCATAGTTAGGTAACATAGTCAGGTCACATAGTCAGTCGCAAGGTCACATAGTCAGTCGCAAGGTCGCATAGTCAGTCACAAAGTCACATAGTCAGTCACAAAGTTGGTCGCATAGTCAGTCGCAAAGTCAGTCACATAGTCAATCGCAAAGTCAGTCGCATAGTCAGTCACAAAGTAAGTTTCATAGTTAGTTGCAAAGTCAGTCGCATAGTTAGTCGCATAGTCAGCCGCAAAGTCGCATATTCAGTCGCATAGTCGCATAGTCAGTCACAAAGTAGCATATTCAGTCACAAAGTCGCATATCAATTGCAAAGTCACATAATCAGTCGCAAGGTTGCAATATCGTGAGGTCGCATAGATTGCAAGATCGTAAAGTCCCATAGGTCGCAAGTCGCATAGTCAGTCGCATAGTCGCATAATCAGCCGGAAAGTCACATAGTCAGTCGCAAAGTTGCATAGTCAGTCATAAGATGGAAATATCGTGAAGTCACATAGGTTACAAGATCGCAAAATCACATAGGTCATAAGATCGCAAAGTCACATATGTCACAAGATTGCAAATTCGCATAGGTCGCAAGATCGCAAGTTCGCATAGGTCACAATATTGAAGTTCACATAGGTCGCAAGGTCGCATAGGTCGCAAGGTCGCAAAGGTCGCAAAGTCACGAAGGTCGTGAAGTTGCAAAGTCAGTCACAAAATCACATAGATAGTAGCATATTTAATTGCAAAGTTATTCACATAGTCAATCGCATAGTCAGTCGCAAAGTCAGTCGCATAGTCAGTTGCAAATTCACATAGTCGCATAGTCATTCGCATAGTCCTATAGTCAGCTGCATAGTCGCATAGTCAGTCGCAAAGCCACATAGTCAGTCACAAATTTTCATAGTGAGTCACAAGGTCACAAGATCGAGAAGTCACATAAGTCATACGACTGTGAAGTCGCATAGGTCGCAAGATCACAAAGTCCCATAGGTCGCAAAGTCACATAGGTCGTAAAGTCACATAGTCAGTCGCAAGGTTGCATGGTTAGTCTCAAAGTCACATAGTTAGTCACAAAGTCACATAGTCGGTCGCATACTTAGTCACAAATTCAGTCGCATAGTTAGTCACATAGTCACATAGTCAGTAACATATTCGGTTGCATACTTAGTTGCAAAGTCAGTCGCATAGTCAGTCACATAGTCACATAGTCAGTCGCATAGTTAGTCCCATAGTCACACAGTCAGTCACAAATTCATATATTCAATCGCAAATCTGCAAGGTCGTAAGATCGAAAAGTCACATAGGTCACAAGATCGTAAAGTTGTATACATTGCAAGATCTCAAAGTCCCATAGGTCACAAAGTCACATAGGTTGCAAAGTCGCATAGCTAGTCGCATAGTTGCAAAGTCACATAGTCAGTCGCAAAGTCGCATAGTTAGTTGCAAAGTCGTAGAGTCAGTCACAAAGTTGCATAGTCAGTAACAAGGTTGCAAGATCTTGAAGTCGCATAGGTCACAATATTGTGAATTTGCACAGGTCGCAAGATCGCGAAGTCGCATAGGTCGCAAATTTGCATAGGTCGCATATCTCGCAAAATTGCATAGGTCGCAAAGTCACAAAGATCGCATACGTCACATGGTCGCAAGGTCACATAGGTCGCATAAGTCGCAAAGCTGCATAGGTCACATAGGTCGCATAGGTCACAAAGTCGCAAATGTTGCATAGGTCGCACAGTCACACGGTGACTCGAAAGGTCGCACAGTTAGTCGCAAAGTCAATCAAGATCGCAGGGTTTCACGGTTAGTCGCAAGGTCGCATAGGCCACAAGGTCGTGAAGTCGCATAGGTTGCAAAGTCACATAGGTTGCATAGGTCGCAAATTCACATAGGTCGCAAAGTCGTAAAGGTTGCATAGGTCGCAAGGTCACATAGGTCACAAGGTCACATATGTCGTAAAGTCATATAGATCGCAAAGGCCACACGGTCACACAGTCAGTCATGGTCACAAGGTCAGTCACAAAGTCAGTCGCACAGTCAATCGCAAACTCATTCGCAGAGTTAGTCGCAAAGCCAGTCACACAGTCAGCTGAAAAGTCGCACAGTTAGTCGAAAAGTAGCACAGTCAGTCGAAAGGTCACACAGTCAGTCGAAAGGTTGCACAATTAGTCGAAAGGTCATATAGTCAGTCAAAATGTCACCTAGTGAGTCGCATAGTCGCATAGTCGCACAGTCAGTCGCAAGGTCGCATAGTCGCAAAGGTCGCAAGGTCACAAAGTCGCATAGGTTGAAAGGTCACAAAGTCACATAGGTCAAAAGGTCACAAAGTCTCATATATTGCATAGGTCACATAGTTCGCACAGTCGCAAAGTTCACATAGCCACATAGGTCACATAATTTCCTAGGTTGCATAGGTAGCCTAGGTCGCAAGAAAACCTTGGTCTCAAGAAAGCCCAAGAGTCAAGGGGAGATGGGCCATGGGCAACTAAAGAGTCATCCCGACCTATATGTACATCCTAAAGTGATTTTGTAATGGAAAATTTTGGTTTTGGATATTTGGAGAGACACATTGTTGCTTATTGAATGTATGCCTTTTGATGAATACAAAGAACTATTATTGGATCTCACTGTTGAATCTAGATCAGCCAAGGAGATCGAGGACAAATATAGGGCTTAATATGCTGGATCATGTTAGTCATCAGTATTTTTCACCTATTGTTGATGATTAGATTCCTTAGCTGAGTTTTCTAGAAGTTGATATCCCTATGTCAATTTGTCATCTAGAAAACTCCCAAACAAATTTTTTCTTTCCTAGCCCTTCTTGTCAGCCTATGATCAGAGCAATCTTTAGTTTTCAAAGTCATGTGTTGTTTCAACAAAATATCCCTATCTATAGTTGTCTTGGTATTTCTTGCCTACTATCATTTTCCCCTTGGTTCTCATGAAATTCACTGTCCAATATGTGACAAAGTGTCTCCCTTCCTATCCTTGATCTTCTTGTCAAACACAATCAAAATCTATGAAAGCTGCCCCTAAGTTAGATAGTGGTGTTTAGGAGTCATTTCCTTGGCAAAAACATCTTAAGCCAAAGAGCCTCTATCTAGTACCAATCAGCCATAGATTGTTTTCCTTTTCTGCAAAAATAAGTCTTGACACATCCATAGGTCACACACCACTAAGAAGTCATTCTGTCTCTGTTCAAGAAGAAGTTCAACATAGATCCAAATCAGAAGAAGATAAGCATGTTCACAGTCTAAAAGAATGTACTTAAGACAGGGAAAAATATCCATAAGACACCAAAGGAGCTCTCCAAGGTTCAAAGTCATATGTTTTTCATCTCTGCAGGGGTGTAATTGAATGATAAAAAGTACCCAAACAAGAGCAAAGAGACAAGTTCAAATACCTCTCTCATGTTGAAGAAATTTGCCATCATTAAGCAGATGGAGAGCTGTAATGAAAAGAGAGCAGGAGTGCATGTTTCAAAAGCGAAAAGTTTCCCAAAGTGCCAGAAGTTATCTTTCAAAGCCACATGAATACAAAGGATTGATATAATTTTCATCTACGATGTTTCAATGTCTCCTTCAGAAGCAGTGATGCATAAGTATTCTAGAGGACATTATCATGCAGGACATAAGAAGACAGTTGCTTCTTATGTTGTCTTAAGCCTGGGATAAGAACACTAGTCAAAGAGAAAATTCAATGTATCTCTACAAACACAATCAAGAGAGGTTAGTAAATAATGACTAGAAAGAAAATACTCTACAAATACAAGTCATGTGGTTTCTGGTTTAAAAGTTCAGAAGGATATTTTCACAAAAGGATACATATCTCATAACATGCCTCATATAGCAGAATATCAAATTTCATCTTTGTTACCTATTTTGATATACCAAGCAGAGATATGTATTGCAAAGAAAGATGACACAGTTTTGAAAATAGATGAAATGTAATGACTGTGTTGACCTCCTTCAAAAGAGAAAATGTTAGAATACATCATGATAAGAACCTCCTCCAAGAAAGAGTAGATGGTTAAGTAACATGATAAGAACCTCCTCCAAGCAAGAGCATAGGGTTAGGAAACATGATGTTAACCTCATTCAAAAGAGCAGATGGTTGGGAACAGGATCAATAAGACTTCCTTCATTTAAAGGTAGAGGTTCAAGGTGTTTTAAGTGATTTCAGTGTTGCTGTAGATCACCTCCTCCAAACATGAATAGTAGGGGCATCAATTGGTTTTAAATTATGCTTGAGTATTTTTTATTTATTGGAAAAGACTGTGTATTTGGAACAACTTCAAAAGGATATGTCTCCTTTATGCACTAAATAAATCATAAAGAAGAAGGCTGTTGCTGGGATAAATAAATTATGCTGACAGATTTAGGTCCAACAATTGTTTCAGTCAATTTTACATCACAAGATGGGAAAGTACTTTGGCCAGCATTCTTGGGAGGTTATGAAAAGTGTTGCATGCAAACATCTGCATATCAATATGTTAATCTGTTGTTTATAATTTTTCGTGAAGTAAGGAAAAGGGCTCAAATTCCTTCAAAGATGAAATTTACAAATAATGAGACTGACAAAATCGATGGGTGGTTCAGTGAAAATGACATCTGTGTCTTTTTGTGGTTCTATTGGGTTATGGAAAATAATGCATGGTTTCTAGATCTACGTAAAAAAAATGATGCTAGTATACCGCCCTAGAAATAAATCATCTTGTAAGATCAACAATGGTGATTTTTTTCTGGATTTGACAGAGAAGAATTTCACTGAGAGAATTCAAGTAAAACATCATATGCAGATGTTGAAATAACAGTAGCAAGTTTTAATTTTTGGATTTTTGCAACAATTCTAGGCCTTTCTCATTGCTTTCCACATTATGTTTAGGGTGTCATTCAAAGAGCCAATACAAATCTGGAGGTTGCAGTCCACACTCCACCACAAAAATAAGTGCATTCCTCAGATGCAGCAGGGTTATTGACTTCTGGAATAACATGGGCTATTGCTCTAGCTATTGGAGCTCCATTAGGAGGAGAATGACTAATGGAAGCCTTGGTGTCTGTGAGCCATTATAGCAGCCTTCCAAATCTCATATACCAGTCTTCTCAACATGGCAAAGGATTAAAAAGATTTTGGTCTCAGGTTGAAGGTTACAAGGGCTTACAAAGATCATTATGGAGAATAGTGTAAAATCTGTAATGAAAGGGACCAAAAAAATGTATAAATCTCCTACAGTGTTCGTTTGTGATATAATAGTGTTAGACTACCATGAAAAAATCGAATTATACACCATTTCAAGTTGTAATGATGTCACATCAAAACCTGATAAGAAAAATAACACTGGAATGGACTCTGATGGAATCAAACTAGAGTTGATTTTGGATTCCAGTTTTGAGTTTATAGAACAAAAAAAATATCTCATGGAAATAAATGTTATGTGCAATGATCAGAATGTTGGAAATGATAAACATGCTTTGACTTTGAGAAAGAAAACTCTGTCTGAAATATTAGATGCTTCTCATGTGAAAAACATGGAAAAAATTATGCTAAACTCCATTAATTATTATGAACCTGACATTCGCAAACTTGAGAAACAAAATAGCACCATTGTGGGAATGAACATGTCCTTGGACGCATAGTGAAAGAGACAAGCTGCCAATTTGAGTCACCAAATGCCAGTGGGAAGCACTGTAGATTCTATCAGGAAAAAGTGGTTCTTGAAAACACAGAGTAGTCAACTAGCACTTGTTATTTTGTTTTCCTAAAAAAATCCATCTCAAATAGAACATATCTTAAATAGCAAAAAACTGAAAAAATCTTCCGCAATTCAAGAATCTCCTTGAACTACAAGTAAGCAATGAGAATTATTTGTTGAAATTTCAAACAATGAAGTAATACACATGTCGGCAGGTGGGAGAGTTTTCTATGACCACGCACATGAACACTTCAGTATGAACTCAACAATCAGTTTTAGTGCTTAGATCAGTCCAGAAGTTGAAAGGATTCTTGTATGGAAGTTATAAGTATAAGAATTTATTCAACAGATTACATCCTTGGGATTCATGTAAAATATCTCAATTCAGTACCCAAAAGTTTGGAAAATCTGTACATTGAGTTAGTCAAGAGACTATCCGAAGGTCCTTTTCCCAAAAGCTCTCAACAGGCCAAGCTGTGGGTGACAAATCACAGGCCACACTTTTGTATCTTCTTGCACTGGTAGCTGCAATGGTGGGTTCTTCCTACACAACAGTTCCTTTCTATTGGAAGTTTTTCCAAGCTATAGGATATGGTGGCACTGTTCAAAGGCGTGAGGTTTGAGTATCTGTAGACTCTTGAGGAGAAAATTGTTTGGCATGTGCAAAAATGCACCAAAACATCATGGTAATTAGTGATCTTGTTCAATGCTGATGTTGCTGATGGTAAGCCATGGAAGTTCATTCCTACTCAGAGAGAACACTTACTTCCTGGCGAGAAGATTGACATGCCTGTTTTCTTCTAAGTTGATCCTGAGTTTGAAATAGACTCAAAAATGGATGGAAAAAATAATATGATTTTATCATATACATTTTTCAAAGTGGACGAGGATGAAGCACTACAGTAGATGGCATAGAAGATGACCAATAATAATGGAAAGAACAATTCGGTCATGCTAGGCGAGATTCTCAAAGATGGGAAAATTTATAAGGAGTTCTATTCAAAACTTGTCAAAGCTGATGCAGATGGAAATGACCAGGACAACTATTTTGAGGAGGCTCTCAAAATGCGTAATCTTCTTGAAGGATTTCATGGTGATCATGTGTTTTCAATCTTAAATCTATGCGCGTCATGCCTTTACAGCAACGTGGCACACCTATAGGAGGTCACTAGAAGTTTTTCTTCACAAGCACAGCACGCCTCTAGAGTGGCACAACACGCCTATGCCCAGTGCCCAGTGACCCTTGAACGCGCCCAGTGTTACTTCTGAATGTGCCGGTAATTGTTGAACGCCCTTACCCAGGCTTCAAACACCTCCATCTGCCTGTCTAAACCACTGTAAGCTCCCCTTTCATGATCCATATGTTTTTAAAAATATTTTCTTACATATAAACCATTGTTTTGATATTTAAACACTACTGCACCACCAAATTATGAACAGATCAGGCCATTTCTGAACGGCCCGGCACCCGTCGGCCAGTGTTGCCCTTGAACACCAGTTTCTCATGAATGGAAGGGCCCGAGTATTTTTCAAAATTTTCAAAACCATCCAAGCTCGTGAAAAACCATTCTCATTTGCCGTATGTCCCCAATACACTCAGTTTCCACTGATTGCCCTTGAATTTGAGAAAGCCACTTCTAAACCTCCATTTTTAGTATTTCCCGGGACTCCCCTGAACGGCCCACCGCCCAGGTCCCTGGGCCAGTAGCAACACAGTTTTTCATAAGGTGCCCAAGAAATTTTTCCCACAAAATTTCATCTCCAACACACCAAGAAAGCTTTGCCAAAGGTCCTTCTTCTCTTTTTCCTAATTTTTTGTTTGAAGAAGGTTTTGTTCACAAGTTTCAAGGACCAAGATAGGGATTGAAAGGTAAAGTTTATCACAGTTTTATTGAAGACATTTTTTTCAAAAGGTTTTTTTATTAAAAAACAATGGAGTTATTGCTTAGAAAAACTAACCAAACTTCTTTATAAAAAGGAAAACTTGCCCTTTTAAAACATCAAATAGAAACAGTGAAAAGATAGATGGTTTACGAGCCAATCTAAAAGAGTTTTTATGATGTGAAATGCTGAAGATACATACAATTTTCCAAAGGAAAAGTAGATTTTGTTTGTAGAGTTCTCAAATCAGTTTAAAGAAACATCTTAACAGTGATTTCAAAGGAGCACTAAGTTTGCCAAATCAACAGTGAGAAACAGTGATTAGAGGATGAGGCTTTGTCAAATTTGAAGGAGGTCTTTTGTGTTATGAAAAAGTAAAGGTTTACAGTCTCCAAAACCAGAGAGACAGTGATGAAATGGATAAGGACTTTGTCAAATTAAAAGAGGTCTCTTTTATTATGAATAGTAAAAGAGAGAAAAAGTGAAAGAAAGGATGATTGATGTAACAATTTGAAAATCTTGTTTGTGCTATGAATTGGCCATGATTATACACAGTCTCCAGGAGAAAAGTAGACTTAGATTGAAGGGTCCTAAATCAGTTTAAAAATATGTCTTAACAATGTTTTCAAAGGGCAGTTTCTTTGCTAAATCAAAGATCAACACGGTGATTGGGGTAGAGGTTGTATCAGTTTGAAAAGAGTATTGTTTACCTTTTAAAAAGAACAGTGATGGCAAAGGGGTAGTATTTGAGTCGAAGGATTTTGGTGCCAAAACAAAAGGATATTTCTCTTCAAAAAAACCACAAACATATATTTTTAAAAACATTTTGTTCAAACACAGTGATAAAGAAGTAATTTTGTTTTCATTTCGACAAATACTTGTTTGCTAGCATCAAAGAAACACCGTGACTTGCAAAGAGTAAAAGGTGTGTATGGTTAATTTCCAATCATCGTTTCAAATTTTATCTTGATAAGTTATTGAAGAGTATCAGAAGCAACGAACACTACAAGAAGCTAATTTAGTTTTCCCGAAGGAATTTGAAGGGTGCACAAGAAAAGCTTAAAATTTTCCAAAGAGGGCGCCCGGTGAGAAAAAAGGAGAAAGACACCTCTAGGCTCAGAATTTTGGCCCAAGCCTCTAGACATGTTTCTATGAAGCCTTGAGGTACTTGCTCACCAAAATTGAGCAAATTTTGACATGTTCTTGTTTTTTGACATTTTTTAGCCTAGTTGCATAAAATCATGGGCGCCGCCATTTTTTTCTTGGAGCGTCCTCAGCTATTGAGAGTGGTACCATTGGATGTATTAAATTTAGGTGCATATAATGAAAAGATTCAGAGCAATTTAAGTTTTTTTGGTCCCCCAATGTGGTGAAAAATAGTCACTTTTTCAACACTTTGCCCCACATATCAGCAAGGCCTAATTTTTGGGTTTTTTCACTCAGTTCAGTATTTGATAGATTTATAGGCATCATTTTTGGGAAATTAAAGTTATTCAAGAAATTACGCATCAATATATTTCCAACGAGCCATCACGGGCCTCTTTTTTACATCGGGAAGGCCCTCAAACATGATCTGAAAGACATGCAATTTTCTGCTGGTGCGCCCTTGGTGCTTTTTGGCCAAAAAAGGCAGTTTTCTGAAGTGGCCTCTCCAAATGTGAGTTAAGCTATTTTGGGACACTGTTAGTAGTAAAAAGTAAATTTTATTCCTTCTTTTATCATTTTGAGATATTTTATTGAATATTTTGTGCCTTGGGCTTTGCAAAGCCTCAAGGACAAGATAAGATATTTGTTTTTGAGCCAATGGCTTGCTAGTTGCCTTGGTTGGGTTTCCTCCTCCATCTTGGCCTATATATTCCAAGAGACTTCATTGTAAAAAAGGTTGAACTTGATGATATAGAGCAATATATGGTTATACAAGCTTGGAAGAAATACTTGTCTCATGCATTGGATAGTTTCTTGAATGTTTTTGGATGATGAAAGAGGATTGTTGTTGGATTCCTTGACTTGGTAAAATGGTATAGTGTCCCTCTCTGTTATGTTTCTTAGTTTTCATACATATTTCATGCTCTTGCTTGCTATAATATAGTAGAGAATAGATTTGAGACATGCCCTTAGAGGCACCTCAGATTTCCTATTTTATTATAGCTTCTATGTTTTCTTCCTTCTTAGTCATATCAAAGAATTCTTGATTGCTCTTTTGATCACTTTGAAGAAATTGTTTGATTGTTTCATTTATGGTTTTATGCATGCTAAGTATGATTCACGGTATGCCCCCGCTTACTCATGGCTAGTCATAGCTCCACCTCCGAAACCTTTCTTTGAATGTTTGATTGTCCTAGTTGAACCAAAGAGGTCTTGTATCGATCTTTCCCTTTGCCTAAAAACTCTGCAATCTTAGTTCAAAGTGCCTCGATAGCTTGAAATACTATGTCTAGGAGTTTCCTCTTAGTACTTTGAGTGATTTTTTTGTCTTAATTTTCTTTCCCCAAGGTCGATAGGAATTTCCTAAATTTAGAGAGTCATATATCTCTATGTATTGCTTGAATGTTTATCTCTATGCATTTATCGGGTTTTTAGTTACAATTATCATGATTAATGGTTAGCCCCTACCATATAAATGTTTTCTATTGAACTATTTATGTTTGAAGGCTTTGTTCTTCACAAACTTAGTGTCCATCCCAGTTCATTTTACCCAAAGATTCATTTTACCTTGATCAAATCGGCCCTTAAGCATACCTTGTATCAGCATCCGAAAGCTTTCTCGACCTTTTTGACCCCATAGCCCAGTTGATCTGATAATATTTTTATCTATATTATTATTTCATCATTTCCTCCCTAAAAAACCTAAAATCAAAACCAAAAACCTACTTCACAACTAGCCTAAAATCAGAAACATAAGAAGCAAAACACATAGATATCCCTTACACAAATAGAGAGAGCCCTCTCTGAGTCCAGGAAGGCTAGGTACTTGGGCTCAAAAGATTTGTTTGATGTTACCCTGTCACTTAGCTTATCAATCAGCGAAATCACAGGACCCTAACATAATGGTGATCACGGTGGGACTCTAAGTGATAATCAAACTTCGATTTCCCTAAACCTTTAGAGACCTTTAAGGAATACTGTTTTTGGACTTATCCCACCGCTCACTAACATAATGGCGATCACGGTGGGACTCTGAGTAATAAACAAACTTAGTTTCCCTAAACATTTCAGCATCCTTAGGAATACTATTTGATTGACTTATCCCACCACTCACTAACATAATGGAAATCACGGTGGAACTTTGAGTAATAAAAAAACTTATTTTCCCTAAACCTTCAGAGACCTTTGAGAATACTATCTTATGGACTTATCCCACCGCTCACTAACATAATGGCGATCATGGTGGGACTCTGAGTAATAAAAAAACTTAGTTTCCCTAAACCTTCAGAGACCTTTCAGAATAATATCTTGTGGAGTTATCCCACCGCTCACTAACATAATGGCGATCACGGTGGGACCTTCTGAGTTAGTGAAAAAATAAGTATAACTTAGAAATTCAGAATACCTCAACCTAGAAGTATTATCCAAGAGTAGAATCTAGTTGTCTCACCATCCTAGCAAAATGATGACCCAGCTATAGGATACTCTTACAAACCTTAGGGCTACATAAAGAACTTATAAAAACCCCAAAAACATCACTATATTGGATTTTTATCAGTATTGGTGGTGGACCATACACATATCTCTAAAACAACTAAAAACATCCACCTGGTGACTCCACTAGCCTCTAGTAGGCCTATTACTCCACTAGTCCTTATAAAATCTCTTGGGAATGCATTAAGAAATCCCAATCATGCTGATGGTGGACAACACAATTCAAATCTTCCACCTGGAGACTCCATAACCTTCATTAGACCAAAAGACTCCACTAGTAGAGAACTTTAGACTGGTTGAAAAGACACAGTGATCCTTTTTTATTAACAAAGATGGATCCAAGGACAGAAAGGAGATATGCTCCGATGAGTAGAGAACATATCCCTGGATTCCCACAAAAAATGCCTGAAATAAATTGGATAAAAAACCTACCTGTCTTTCGAGATGAAAAGGCTGATGACCCCTTGTTACACCTCATAAAATTTCATATACACATATGGAGGTTAAAGGTTGAATGACACAAGGACTGTCTCATGAAAATGTTTATGGGAACATTAGAAGATAAGGCGAGAAATTCGTATGAAGGGCTAGAACCTGGCATCTTGTTTTCTTTGAAGGATTTCCATAAAGTATTTTGTAAACACTATATAGGACCTCATAATGTACCATTTTTACCATACATTTTGACACCACCTTACCCTTTATAACTCCGTTGCTGAAACAGTCAGCGGGCACGCAAATTCCGTCACTACTCGTAATTTGCGATTCTGGAAGAGTATTTTGGGAACAATGGCAACAAGATGAAGACAAGCAAGGAAGTGGTTACACGGATTATTCTGAAGCCAATACTTTTTCTGTATCTGTTGTAACAATATCTTTCTATGGAAGAATAGAAGGGCCCTGTTTTAAGAAAGAAGAACAGATTTGGATAAAGATAGATTTTCTCTGATGTAACTGTAATAGATGTCTCCTCTTTAAAAAGAGGAGACATCATCATTAGAAGGAGAGTTAGAAACTACAGGAGAACATTGTTTTTGAGCGGAAAGGAGCTAGACTCCATTGTAATGTATCATTCCTTTTTGACAGATGAATAAAGGTTCCTTTTGAGCGCTTCAATTTAATTCTTTCCCTGGGGAATCTTGTGAGAAGGAAAGGGCCCGCCTTCATCACAAGATTCACCCGACTGTTCCTGTAGTTTGTTACGTTTCTTTATGATATTCGCACGTTAATTTAATTCTGTTGCTGAAACATCAGTTGCATAGTTCTGTGATTTATTAAGCATTCTGTTTCCTTTAACGCTGCATGAGTTTGGTACATTCATTCTTAAAGAAGTTAAGAGATCTCTTTTTGCTATCTGTTTGAATGTATGATTGATGCTGGAAAGCAGGTGCTGAAGATTCCTGTGTAAAGGAATAGGGTCCTGTTCCCATTGATTGACTTTCTTTTCCCTGCAGTGTGATTAGAAACAGGAGACAGGTGCTGAAGGTTCCTGTTCATGGGAATAGGGTCCTGTTCTCTTGAGTTTATCTTTTCTACAGTGTGATTAGTGTCAGGCAGCAGGTGCTGAAGTTCCTATTTGAAGGAATAGGGTCCTGTTCCCTGTTATGGTTGATTGGTTTCCTTTCCTGCAGAGTAATTTCCTTTCATTAGGATTCTTAACAGACTGCAATAGAGGAATTGTTTCTACTATAACATAAATAGACTTCAGCTTTGTTAAAACA